>RCHF01004502.1:0-18043 GCA_003987895.1 Neonothopanus nambi | reverse complement strand
CACACCCTGTTAACTTGAATCCGAGACAAAAGGGGGCTACTTGGCCCAGGTCACTCTTAAAACGAAGAAGACAGCATCCCTATCATTAGATGCCGTGAAGACCGCACGCTTGCAGGATGGCAGTGGGCCAGAAGCGATGACCCAGTGAAAAGGATTGACACTTTGGAATCTAAACTCACGGTTCCGGAGACTATTCATGTTCGACTCATGTTCAGCTTCTCGAGTGCGAGTCAGTCTCGCAACCGCATCACGAGGTCTATCCTACTTAACTCTCCGAGCACCAACCTGAGTATC
Organism: Neonothopanus nambi; assembly: GCA_003987895.1. Taxonomy (NCBI): domain Eukaryota; kingdom Fungi; phylum Basidiomycota; class Agaricomycetes; order Agaricales; family Omphalotaceae; genus Neonothopanus; species Neonothopanus nambi. The sequence continues at coordinate 17,749 of RCHF01004502.1, read as the reverse complement.
CACAAGGAGCCTTTTTCATCGGGTCTCGTCGCTCCTTTCATTGGACCTCCTCACCTTCCTCTTTTCCCTCACCTCCCCCTTCCGCATCTCCCTTTACCTCTTCATCACCGTTACTGTTGATACCCTCATCCATGCTCGATAATTTATTTTCTCGCAAAAAAGTCGAATCGATTCAAGATGAAGAGATTGATCAAAAGGAAGGCGAGGCTTCATCGTTGGTAGTAGATACCAAGCCACAGCCTGATGTCAAGCCAGTGTCTACCACCCAACTTTTTAGGTGGATTGGTCTCAGGCTGCTCTCGCTATGGAACTATAGCTAATTGTGCCTCACAATAACAGATACTCCACCAAGTCGGAGTTATTACTTGATTTAATTGGTTTAGTGGCAGCAGCAGCAGCAGGTGCCGCCCAGGTGTGTTTTTTGGTCCCCCTGTAGATATAATGGAACTCATCCCTCTCATCGTGCTTACTCACTTAGCCCCTGATGTCTCTCCTGTTTGGTAACCTCACGCAGGAATTTGTTAACTTTACGACGCTCCTCAACCAAGCTCGGGCTGGTGATGCAGACGCTGCTGCCAATTTGGGACCTGCTGCAACTGCGTTTCGTCATTCCGCTTCGTTAAGTGCTAGCTACCTTGTTTATATCGGTACGTCAACATGCTTACCTTCTCATTTACTTATTCCAACTTTCTTGGTATCTAATACTTAGGTCTTGGAATGCTCGTCTGTACCTTCACGTATATGTACATCTGGGTCTACACTGGAGAAGTCAACGCGAAACGTATTCGTGAAAGGTACCTCCAAGCTATTCTCAGACAAGATATAGCATTCTTTGATAAAGTCGGCGCCGGTGAAGTTGCAACGCGTATACAAACGGATACCCGTAAGTTTATCCAAGAAAAATCTCTTTGTTAGGCGCCTCCTAATAATTTTTTCCATTCCCCCTGTTTATTTAGACTTGGTACAGCAGGGCATCTCAGAGAAATTTGCTTTGGCTATACATTACTCTGCATCTTTCGTGGCCGGCTTCGTCGTGGCTTATATTCGATCATGGAGACTTGCTCTTGCAATGACTTCAGTTCTCCCATGCATTGCCATCACTGGCGTAATCATGAACAAGTTCTTTTCTCTCTACATGATGTACGTCTCTTCATTTTACAAGCGGCTCCAAGTTAAACTCAATTCATTATGTAGGCAATCGCTGAAGTACACTGCCGAAGGTGGTACCATTGCGGAGGAAGTTATCTCTACTATCCGGACTGCGCAAGCCTTTGGAACCCAGTCAATTTTGTCTGGATTGTACAATGAACGTATCAACAAGTCTTTTAAAGTCGATTCGAAAATGGGATTCGTTCAGGGAGCTGCATTCGCAGCGTTCTTGTTCGTTAGTTACTCTGGATATGCACTTTGTACGTTTCTCCGATCACTTGACACTCGAAAAAGCAAAGTAATTGACTGCTGTTTACAGCTTTCGACTTTGGTACGACTCTTATCAACGAAGGGCACGGTAAGACATCAATTTCACTTTCCTTCGCAATCGAAGCCCTGATGAGGAGGTTTCACAGCCAATGCCGGCAGTGTTGTCAACGTGTTCTTAGCTATCCTCATCGGCTCATTATCTCTTGTCATGCTTACACCCGAAATACAAGGTATGCGAAGTCTGCTATTTCACTTTTGATAAGTCGTACTAATGCAGGGTGGGGGTTGTAGCCATAGGTCAAGCTCGCGGTGCAGCGACCAAGTTATACCAGACCATTGACCGAGTACCTGATATCAATTCTGCCAACCTCGATGGTCATAAACTCGAGAAGGTCAAAGGAGAGATCACTCTCGAAAACGTTCAATTCAGTTATCCTTCCCGACCAACTGTAAAAGTCGTCAAGGGACTTGACATTACTTTTGCTGCGGGTAAGACTGCAGCTTTGGTCGGTGCTTCGGGTTCTGGCAAATCGACTATCATTTCACTCGTCGAACGGTTTTACGATCCCTCCGCTGGCGTTGTCAAACTCGATGGTATCAACCTCAAAGAGTTTAACTTGAAATGGCTTCGATCGCAAATCGGTTTAGTCTCTCAAGAACCCATTCTCTTCGCCACCACGATCAAAAGAAACGTCGCTCACGGTCTCATTGGCACGAAATATGAGAATGCCTCTGAGGAAGAGAAGGATGCTCTGATTAAAGAGGCTTGTATCAAGGCTAACGCTGATGGATTCATCTCCAAGTTGCCGCTTGGATATGATACTATGGTCGGTGAACGTGGTTTCTTGCTTTCTGGTGGTCAGAAGCAACGTGTTGCTATTGCCCGTGCTATCGTTTCCGACCCTAGAATTTTGCTTCTGGACGAAGCTACGAGCGCGCTTGACACCCAGTCCGAAGGAATTGTGCAGGATGCTCTTGATAAGGCTGCGGCAGGTAAGCTTAAGCTTCACTCCACCTTCTTACCAACACAACTAAAGTCTTTATTTTTTGTATTCTAGGACGCACAACGATTACTATCGCTCACCGTCTCTCCACTATTAAGGATGCCGACATCATTTACGTCATGGGTGATGGTCTCGTCCTCGAACAGGGCACTCATAAGGAACTACTCGCCAAGGATGGTGCATACAGCCACTTAGTGCAAGCCCAGAAGCTCCGAGATGGCAAGGAACAAGCAGTTCTCGAGGCTGGCGAATTCGTTAGCAGCGACTCGACTTCTGAGGATATAATGAGAGCTGCTGAGGAAGAGATACCCCTAGGCAGGCTAAACACCAAGCAGTCATTGGCCAGCGCGATCCTCGAGCAAAGACGCCAGGCCGCTGAAGGAGGCGCCGAGCAATTTGATGACGATTATAGCTTGTCCTACATATTCATGCGCATGGTACCCCTTATTCGTGATCAGTGGAAGAACTATGGTTTCGGTGCTCTTTGCTCTTGTAGTATGTTGATCTTATGCTTTCGATGTTTGGGTCACAGCTGATCGATAGCCGTACTTAGTGAATGGTTTCGTCTACCCCGCCTTCGGTCTCGTCTTCGCCAAGGGTATCGATGGTTTCTCTGAGATCGACCCTCACGAGCGTCGCGAGGCCGGTGATCGCAACGCCCTTTGGTTCTTCATCATTGCTATCGTCGCTTGCTTCGCCATAGGTTTCCAGTACTATCTCTTCACCTATGCCGCTGCCGCCTTGACCGCTCGTCTCCGTATGCTGTCTTTCAAGGCCATCTTGAGGCAGGACGTCGAGTTCTTTGACCAAGATAGGAACTCTGTAAGTTGTTTCTTATGTCTTGAATGTTTTTTTGTCCACTTACCTTTGCTTATAGACTGGTGCTTTGACTGCCAGACTCAACGATAATCCTCAGAAGGTCAATGGTTTGGCTGGTGTCACTCTTTCGACTATCACTCAGAATATCGCGACCATCATCTCTGGATCTGTTCTTGGACTTGTCTTCATCTGGAAAGTTGGCCTCGTAGCTATTGCCTGCACTCCTTTGCTCGCATCCACGGGCTACATTCGTGTCGTGCGTCACCCTTCTTTTTGGCTGCTGTCTGATGTCTAATCTATCCGTCTTTCTACCCAGCGTGTCATCTCCCTCAAGGATCAAATTAACAGGAAGGCACATGAAGAATCCGCTCAATTGGCTTGTGAGGCTGCCGGTTCCATTCGCACCGTTGCCTCCCTCACCAGGGAAGAGGACTGTCTCCGTCTCTACAGCAAAAGCTTGGAAGAACCTCTCAGGAGATCCAACAAGGCTGCCCTCTGGAGTGGTCTATTGTATTCGTTCTCCCAGGCTCAAACTTTCTGGGTTATCGCCCTCGTCTTCTGGTGGGGAGCTACTCTCGTTTCACGCTTCGAGGCGAGCACCTTCCAGTTCTACATCGGTCTTATGGTGCGTTAGAGAAAGAAAACATGCTACTCAATGACTAATGTTGCTGGACAGTGCACAACTTTCGGTGCCATTGAAGTCGGTAACGTCTTTGCCTTCTCGCCCGATATCTCTACCGCCAAGGGCGCTGGTTCAGAAATCATCAAGCTCCTCGACAACAAGGTCGAAATTGATGCAGAATCTAAAGAAGGCAAGATCATCGATCCCAAAGCAGTTAGAGGTCACATCAAATTCGAGAACGTCCATTTCCGTTACCCCACTCGTCCTGGTATCCGTGTTTTGCGCGACCTCTCGCTCGAGGTCGAGCCTGGCACACACATCGCTTTGGTCGGCGCCTCTGGTTCCGGTAAGAGTACTACGTGAGTTCTCGAGTCCGTCGTATGGCCGGGCGTATCTCATCACGGGTTGTCTACAGCATTCAGCTGATCGAACGATTCTACGATCCCCTTGCTGGAGAGATCTACGTTAGTCCTCTCAAATCACCTGTATTGCTCTTTGTCTCACGTATCTGTGCAGCTCGATGACGAGAAGATCACCGATCTCAACATTCAGGAATACCGCAAGCACCTTGCTCTTGTTTCGCAGGAACCCACGCTCTACGCTGGTACTATTCGGTTCAATATTCTTCTCGGTGCCACCAAACCCGTTGAGGAAGTCACTCAAGAAGAGATTGAAGCCGCTTGCCGTGATGCAAACATCTTGGAGTTCATTCAAAAGCTTCCCGAGTACGTCGGTTATCATAAAGATCCTGGATATCCTGCTAACACTGTTCCAGGGGTTTCGGTACCGAAGTTGGTGGTAAAGGCTCGCAACTTTCCGGTGGTCAAAAACGTGAGTCCAATCTCAGACGGTCTGCAGTGACTCTTTAACTGATTTACCTTTGCTGAAGAACGTATTGCCATTGCTCGAGCCCTTCTTCGAAATCCCAAAGTCTTGCTCTTGGATGAGGCAACATCTGCTTTGGACTCCAACTCTGAGAAGGTCGTCCAAGCTGCTCTCGATCAAGCAGCGAAGGGAAGAACAACGATTGCTATCGCTCATAGGTTATCCACCATTCAGAATGCGGATAAAATGTACGTGCTAATGCTCCCTTGATGGACCGGCCATTGAGCTAATGCATCTGCTTTTAGTTATTTCATTAAAGATGGATCAGTTAGCGAATCAGGAACTCACGACCAGCTCCTTGGGAAACGGGGCGACTATTACGAATATGTCCAGCTTCAAGCTCTTAGTAGAAATGAGTAGATATGTTCATGATCTATGATGTCTTTGATTCTATCCTTTTTTTCGCTCTGCTTTGCTATCCCCTTCGCATTTGGAACACTGTATCGTTGGATCATATCGTTTTGCAATGGCTTTCGGCATTTATCAATACTGCCTCCGTACTTTACTCATCATGTCTCTTCCACTCATCACTTGGGGGCGTTACACACAACGCACACATTCTCTCTTTGCATACCTTAATACATATACTACCACGATGGAATAATTGGGTCGCGTCCTTTCCGTTTCTCTAATAAATGCTCCGAAGTCCTCGTGCGGAGATGTTGATGCTGGTTCATGGTGGGAGTGACGCTACTTGATGGATAAATCTATTGGGGAATCCCCTTTCTCGAAGAAATCCGGGGCTTTTTCGGAAACCCCACCTCGAAGTGCCTTCTGGGGTTTCTAGTGCCGGGCACTCTCGCCTGCCGTGCACCGGCCGCTCCAGTAATCTATTCTGAATGTCTGCACATATTCAAGTTGGTGACCCTCTCAATCCGAGAGGAAGACCGAAGACATAGTGTCTTGCCGCGGCTCTAGCTTCGAAGGGACGAGGAAATGGTGATCAAAATTCAAGTGAAGCCGAACTCGGACTGGAAGTAGGTGGAGGACTAGAACATGGACAGCGAGGAGGAAGCGGGATGGGAAGAGGAAGATATGTTTGATGCAGGCCAGATACAGGCTTGCAAATAGGACGCTTGGTGTCCACCCGCCCAGCGGACGACCCTGCGTCCCGCTTCCATGTGGCATGCTTCGCATGCCCAGCCCAACCCCCTCCTTGCTTGTCACCACACCACGGCTTGCGCAGACGAAGCTGGAAGTGCAGGACCCTGTGCGGCGGCGGCGGGTTGTGTCCCAGCTCTCAAGCTGTGCAGTTTGGAGCTATCTGATAATATGTACTACACAGGATATCTCAGGCTGAAGGTGTAGGTATACCTGTAGGTGCTCCGGTCGGTGGCGCTGTGGCTGTAAGTATTTTTATGTTCAGCTTTGTTTCGTGATGGATATGGAAGCAGATCAATCTGTTCTCACATACTACTGAGCGAAGTGCGAACTCACCCTCAGTCTATAAATGACAAGACCTAGGAGACGAATTCTTCATTTCATTCCGAATTTGTAATGTGAGCGAGCCATGGCTGTGTAATTCAGTATCGCTATTCTACATACACGCCCACTATCGGGCCTACATAAATATAAATTTACATGGTAAGTTCTGGGTGATGTTGGGGTGATGGGCACAATAATCAGGCACATTAGCTAGGCAAATTAACACGTGATAGATGGCTAGATGATTAATAATCTCATAAATAAATCACTTCAGGAAATCACATCGATCGCTGATGACCACCACCCATTTAAAATAAAACGCACGCTGCAGTCCTATATACACATAATCATAAATCAGAGGGAAGAAATCGAGCAATAGTTTCGAGAGAACCTACAGTGTCACGGCGCCCTTTGATACATTGATCTTCAAAACGATCACGACGTTATGCGAACCATCGTGGTTGTGAACGTCCACAACGTTCACAGTCCGATTGTGCGAATTCACATTGGTTGTGTTGGTATTGTTGAAGGACTCAGTAGTAGTAGGAGAACGATAATATGGATTGTTATTCATTTGAGACCTGCCGTGGTTCACCGGCTCTGTATGCCCCTGAGAGTGTAGAAGGAGGGCAGCTAATGAGACTGCTGACTCGGATAAACACTAGTCGTATTATACGCACTCTGTTGTGACAGCAGCAACAAGAAGAGCTTGCCGGACTGTTGCCAGCCATGATGTTGAGATACGTATCCAACCGAATACGTATCTCAACAGTAGCTGAACAACTCAGAAGTGAGTGATCAGACGGATGTGGGGTGAACATGTACCTGCCTTCGACTTTTTATGGGGAGTGTCGGAACATCGTGCCGAGTGTTCGAGGAAGAGACGAGGAACCTCGAGGAACCTGTGACTAGAATCAATTGACGATGTCCGGAACTTTGCGACGACAGCATCATCTAGACCTACCGTCCTTCTATGAGGGTTGACATAGGTTGACATAGAGTCAACGGCGCGGAGCTCGATCAGCGGTGAGTCGTTTCCCACGCTTCGCGCTTTCGCTTTCATCGTCACTAAAATCTTTCTTTGCATACCTTTATACATATACTAACGATGGAAAAATTAGGTCGCGTCCCTCCCGTTTTTCTAATAAATGCTCCGAAGTCCTCGTGTGGAGATGTTTATCCTGGTTCATGGTGGGAGTGACGTTAATGGGCACAACTTCCGACTGGGTGTTGATTTCATTGATAAAGGGCGATAATGGAGGATAATGGGCGGCCTATTCAATTCGGGCGCAAACTGGACCCTCAGAGTATCTGATTTAAATGATCAACTTCAAATTCTCAGCAGCCTGTTTCGGGGCTCGCAGACCCGGGGAAGTAGTCGCGCATCTCAAAGCCCTGTCAGGGTACAGACTATACAGCACAGAGTTGAAATCGGCGGCCGAGAAGAGCTTCCCTTTTAGCTCTTATTGTTGAGGAAGCTCCTCGGCTGTAGAGTCGGAGTGTGCAACAAAGGTTATTGGCCCACTAGCATCATCAATCTGTAAGTCCTTCCTAGATGAATGTCAACTAATTAACTTGAATTCAAACGTTGTACTACAGCCTGGCAGTGCAGGGGGTTATGTCCCGGCGGCTCTCAAGCTGCACAGCTGTGCAGCTTGGATCTATCTGAGAATATGTACACAGGATATCTAAGGTGTAAGTACACTATAGCCTGAGGTGCTCCAGTCGATGGCACTGCGGCTGTAAGTATTTCTATGTTCAGCTTCGTTTCGTGATGGACATGGAAGCAGATTAATCTGCTCCCATTGATGATAAATCGCACACTGCGGTCCTATATACGTATAATCATAAATCAGAGCAAAGAAATCGAACGATAGCTTCGAGAGAACCTACAGTGAAGGTTTTAGCCTGGGTGATGGCGAAATGGCGACTAGCAGGTTTGGGTATATGGGGAGGAAGGAAGATTTCACGGCGCCGCAAACATGCGTGGAACCTCAAAGGGCTCAGCCGGAAATATATGTAAAGAAGGAAGATTTCGGAGCGCCGCAGACATGCGTGGAACCTCAAAGGGTTCAGCCGGGATATATGTAAAGTCCAAGTGAGATTTAGTCTCCCCTAGGTAGACTCTTGCCTTCTCTTGCTCGGTAAACAAGCTTATATAATAAGAAATGAGATTGTCCAGTCACGGTTCCTTCCAAGTGAGATTGACTAGTTCCTCTAGAACCACCACCCACTTAAAATAAAATGCACACTGCCGTCCTATATACATATAATCATAAATCAGAACAAAGAAATCGAGCAATAGTTTCAAGAGAACCTACAGTGTTACAGCGCCCTTTGTATCGATATTCAAAACGATCACGAAATTATGCGAACCATAGTGGTTGTGAATGTTCAGAACATTCACATTCCGATTGTACGAATTCATATTAGTTGTATTGATGTTGTTGAAGGACTCGGTGGTAGTAGGAGAATGATAATATGGATTGTTATTTATTTGAGATCTGTCACGGTTAACTGTGCTGTCATCTATCTCTGTATGCCCAGAGCGTAGAGGCTTATCATATGAGGACAGGCAATGAGACTGCTGACTCGGATAAACACTAGTCATATTATACGCACTCTGTTGTGACAGCAGCAACAAGAACAGATTCCCGGACTGTTTTCGGACATGATGCTGGATACGTATCTACTGAGCTAAGTGTATGTACCTGCGAAGGGAATGTGGGGATGTAGGGAATGTGGGGGATGTGGGAATGAACATGTATGTCCTGCCTTCGACTTTTTATGGGGAGTGTCGGGAACATCGTGCCGTCTTCGAAGAAGAACAAGAGATAAGGAACCTGTGACTAGAGCCATTGAATTGACGATGTCCGGAACTTTGCGACGACTGCATGATCTAGACTTGTTACTGTCCTTCTATGAGGCTAACGAAGTCAAGTGCCCTCGATAGAGTCGAGTCAGTCGACTGCGCGGAGCTCGATCAGTGGTGAGCGGGTCGTTTCCCAGGCTTTGCGCTTACGCCTCTACCTTTGACCTCAACCGACAATCCCGACTCCGACTCCCTCGATCTCCTCGAACGTTCGCCTGGACCCGTACCAGACGTTTATCAAGCTAAGGATCACACAGACAAGTCGTCGAACACTGTCAAGCACATAATTAGCCTTGTTATAGGAGTTTCTGATGACGAATTACTTTGAATGGCTGTCATTCGCAGAAGTAGAGTTGCTCTTGGATCTCGCAAATACCATTTTCTGGCTTTCAGTATCTCTAGTTGGGAATGACATCAACATCAGCACACCGTATATATAACGACCTTCCTTTTCTAGGCAATGCTGTTTATGCAAAACTTGCACACCACAAGCTACCAGATCCCTATCGAGAACCCTGGTGGGAAGGAGATCGTTATCGTTGGCTAGGCCTTTCGTCTTCCTAGCTCAATATAAATGCGAGCGGGTGCATAAGCTAGTACGTGCAAACTATTATGAATGATTTGTCGGACTCATCCGCGGTTTGTAGTCTTCTTGATGTCCATGGACCCTCTGTTACTGTTGACACGGCATCCAGTGGAGGGGCTGTTTGTATTGACCAAGGCGAGTCTTAAGGCCCTTTTCCTTCTGAAGAGACATCCCTAGCATGTAATTATCAGCAATCAACTATCTACAATCATTGAGTGCAGCAGACACCGCTATCATATGTACTAATAACACACACTGCTGGCCAGGCTCGTTCGTGTAAGCCCATTCCTTTCCTCAGCACGTATAGTTTTTTCCCCAATGCTTTTTGACACAGGTTTCCTTCTGCACAAGGGATGGTATCAGGAGGACGTTGCGTGACATATACAACTGATGCTGATGGGCAAGAATGTTTCGCTGGTGCTCCAGACTCCTTTCAGGATGAAAAGCTCGTAAAGGAACGTGCAACAACTTGAAAGGTTATTGGCCCACTGGCCCATCAGTAATCTATCTAAGTCAGTAATCTATCCGAGTCAGTAAGTAGGTTCTTTCTAAATGAATGTCCGATAATTAATTAACTTGAATTCAAATGTTGTAGCCTGCTGTGCAGGGGGTTGTGTCCCGGCTCTCAAGCTGTGCAGCTTGTCGCTATCTGATAAGATGTACACGGGATATCTGAAGGTGTAAGTATACAGTGCTCCACGGCCAGTCGGTGGCGCTGCGGCTGTAAGTATTTCTATGTTCAGCCTCGTTTCGTCACGGAGCGCTGTCAACTTCATACTATATATGTGCTTTGTTGATATAGGCTGGATATACATAAGTACTTATTACAACAATCACGAGGATTTACGATGAGAATTGACTGAAACGGGACTCGACGACTCCGATGAGTCGGAGCCCGATCTTCTTTTTCTTTTCAGAAACGTTTTTATGAATATGTATCATAAGGCCGACCTCAACGCAGGCACGCCAAAGAGATCGCCATTACGGGATATTTGGACTCGGAAGCTCTGCGTACATGTGGGCGCGGACTGAGGGGTGAGGTCGGTGAGGCTTTGAGGGGACATGAGACGCAACGCAGATAGTTTTAAAACAAGTCAGAAAGCCAAAAAGATAAAGCAGAACATCATGAATACAATCAACAGCTACAACATGACAACGCCTATTTGTTAGAAGAAGCACAAACACGGAACGTCAAGATGAATACACAAAAAAGAACGACAATTAAGACGAAAGAGAACAAAAAAAAATATAAAAAAAAAAAAAAAGCGAAGTTGTGTGGGAAGTTGGGTGAGGGCCAGAAGCGAAAGGGGGGGGGGGGGGGGGGGCGAGGGGGGGCGAGGGGAAGAAAAATGAAGAACGGAAAAGTCGAGGAAGAACAAAGAAGAATCAGAAGTTCAACAATCACGAGGATTTACAATGAGAATTGACTGAACTCGGACTCGACGACTCCGATCATCTTTTTCTTGTCAGAAACGTTCTGGGAATAACATCATAAGAAGGCCGACCTCAACGCAGACACCTACATATCGTTGAAGAGATCGCCGTTACGGGATATTTGGATTTCGGGATCTACTGTGCATGCGGATGCGCACTGATGGACGAGGCTTTGAGGGGACGCAGCGCAGATAGTTTTAAAACGAATCAGAAAGCGAAGAAGATAAAGCAAAACATCATGAATACAATTAGCAGTTACAACATGACAACGCCTATACGTAAAAAGAAGCATAAACACGGAAGGTTGAGATGATCGACACATACAACTATGGAAAAAGCGTACGCATGTCGGAAGTTACATGAACCGTAGTAAAAATCTGGCCTGCATCGAATCGGATAAAGGGGAAGGGGGGGGGGAATTAAACAAAGAAGAATTAAAAGTTTGGTGAGGGCTAAACGGAATCGGTACCAGCCATGACCGGTCATGGTATGACCCCCTATAACCACCACCTATCTAAAATAAAATGCACACTGCAGTCCTATATACATATAATGATAAATCAGAACAAAGAAATCGAGCAATAGTTTCGAGAGAACCTACAGTGCCACGGCGCCGTTTGCATTTATATTCAAAACGATCACGATGCTACGCGAACCATACTCGTTGTGAATGACCACACTCTGATTGTGCGAATTCGCAGTGGTCGTATTGGTCGTCGTGGTGTTGAAGGACTCGTCGGTAGTAGAACTATACGAATTGTCGTTATTTGTTTGAGATCCCCCTACGTGGTTAACCGTGCTGTCATTTATCTCTGTATGCCCAGAGTATCGAGGCTAATGGAGGTCGGCCATTGAGATTGCTGACCCGGATAAATACCAGTCATATTATACGCACTTTTTTGTGACAGCAGCCACAAGAACAGCCCGGACTGTTTCCGGTCATGATAGTCTATGTATCTGTTGGCCCAGTAGATGAAGTGGGAGTGAAGATGTGTATCCTGCCTCAACTCCCTTTTTATGGGGAGTGTCGGGACATCGTACCGAGTATTCGGGGATTGGAGTTGCGGAGAGAACAAGAGACGAGGAACCACTGACTAAAGAACCAATGAAAATGTGGTTAATGATGTCCGGCTCAGGGAACTTTGCGAGGACTATGAGAGATGAATTAATCAAGTATATCGCGTTATTCTCTTTCCGACAATCCAATGTAAGAAAATCAGTCATACCACAGCTATTCGGAGACGGCCTAGTACTTACGAATAGATATCAAAACAGCAAAGATCAATTGGGCATGACATTGGAGCCGTCTCGCTGGTTATTACGCCTTCAGACTCCGTGTATATGGATTATGACATGCGCGAGCCTTAAGGCTTCGAGGGCGGGAGTTACCCAGGAAATGATCGCTTCGAAAGCTTGTACAGTTGACTGTGAGTAATGAAGATCAGATTATCAGTATCATGTGCGGTTAAAAGGACTCTCACTGAGTATTCCGTCGGAACGGATTTCAACAGCATTAGGACTGCTATCAACCCCTAACGGCGAAGACGAACCGAATGTACTTATTCCGTTCATTTCGAACTATGAAATCAGCGCCTCTAAATCAGGGGATGTTGCCACTATTCTATTATGGAGTTGCAAGGTCATCTAGCCAGTCATCTGCATAGGCAATTGTGTGGACGGGAAGAGCTACTCGTATCTTCAACAGCCTAGTATTCATATCGCTGTGACATTATCTTGTTGAGATGTATATCAAGATGTATTGTGCATCGCATTCGTGGAATGCTGTTGCCCCAGGTCCTCCAAAAAGAATGATCAAGAGTTGCAAGCAGCAAGAAAGACAGTAGGTGCCGTTGCCCATGTCGAAGAAAGTGCTGCAGTGCAATGATCTGCGAGCGCCCAAAAAGATTGGCGCAAGAAGCACTCGGAGAAACTGGCGCGTCTAAAGAACAAATGGAGAGCAGCCAGTTTATGGCCGTGATATTGATAGCCTTATGGTGAAAGGTAGAACATTTTGGTTGAGGTTGAAGGTTACTTAACGTTGGACGTTCTGAATGTTTGCCAAACCCATCCCTAACCTTAACCCTAATGCTAAATGCTATGACATCAAACTTAAAGTTCTCGAAATTTTGGGCTGGACGCTCAAGCAACGCTCAAGGCAAGCTCAAGGCAACATATTCAGAGAATTCACAAAAATGTCGGCATATAGTCGGTCACCGCAGGCGAGCTGGAGTGCCTTTTACCTGTCACTATCTTGATTCCAAGCACTTCGACCAGAACGAGATTTAGCTTTGTGCCCTGCTCTCAAACAGACTCCATGCCTGGTCCATGTATACGAACGACAATCGTTTTGCCTATAGAACGACTCGCGATCTGAATCCATGCGAAGAGGAAACACTGTAAAAGGTTCTGAAAGTGCCGAGCTGTATTTTGCTTTCCTCGATGATCATGACGCAGAGCAGCCCGTACGCCAGCTCAGAGCTGCGTGGCTACAATCTGCGCTCTTAATCTACTGTAATATACAGTTGCTCGATTCTCGCTGCTCGGCCGGCGCTGTACATTTGCTAGTCGTAAACGGTTGTACTGTGTAAGATCCAGGAATTATAATAACAGCTTGCAACGATTCCGAAGTTACGCGCCGTCAGTATCTCATGCATACCTACCCTGGGTCTAGGGCTAGTTTGAATACTTAAATAAAGCGTTCGAGAATGTGTGTTCCGGTACAGTCAATTCGATTTTGTTTGAGTGTCCGGCCCTCAGGTAACTGCCGCCGACTTATCCACATCCACTGTCGGCCATGGCTGACAGCAAGGACAACTCCAAGCGTGAGTTGCGCCCTCGACTTCCGACACCCAAGAGTCCCAGCAAAGCCTGGCTTCTGTCAGCTTCAATTGTCGTGGCTGGTCTCGTCTGGTTCTTTGGTACAGAAAATCGATATATCCTCTGTTCGAAAGCTGGCAACATTTACACTGTTGATGATGCAAGCCCTCGGGTAGAATGCATATCAGTTCGAGGGACGCGTATTTTGGGTACCGGAAGTCTAGGTATGGTCTTAAATGCACCTGTAGTGCAAGATCCTCACCGGATATTTTAGAGGATCTGCAAGCTCCAAGAGCTTCTCATGGCTGGCTCTCCAAGCTTTCTTTTCGGGAAGTTCCAGTGTCCTATGTGGATTCAGATTCTATCGTTGTTCCTGGCTTTGCTGGTGCGTTATTGAAATCTTTTAGACCGCGTGTGTTTGGTGACATTTCGCTGTGCAGATGCTCATGCGCATATTATTCACAATGGTTTCAAGATGCAACTAGAATTAGATGATGCCAAATCTGTCTCTGGTACGCCAAAGCTTTCCCTTCATACATATCGCATTCCTTACAGTACGTTCCAGACGTCGTCGATCACGTCAAGGCCTACATACACTCTCATCCTGACATTCAGAAAGATCATACACGATGGATTGAAGGGCTAGGCTGGGATCAGACCAAATGGCCAGGTGCAGAATTTCCGACCGCGGTACGCTTTCCGCCTTCCTCTTCAGCTCATATACAAAGATGGTAATCTGGAACTTAGTAGGCAGATCTTGACGCAGACCCTCTTCTCCGAGGCAGGCCCATAGCTTTACGGAGGGTCGACGTACACGCCACATGGGTTTCTGGCCGTGTGTTAGAGCTCATGGGTGATCTGCCGTCCGAAGTTGAAGGGGGTTTGATTGTCCGTGACTCTGATGGCAATCCGACGGGTACGTCCGGTGCACAACTCGTTGACACATAGCCTTGACTTTCACTTCCTAGGTGTATTCATAGATAACGCTATGGATCTAGTTCCCATCCCAAAGTGGTCTGAGGAGCAAATGTCCGAGTATTTTGACACAACTATGAAGGCTGCTCTCTCATATGGTCTTACATCTATTCACGACGCCGCCTCATCTCCAGAGTTTATTTCATTCTTCAAGAAGTAAGACCTGCTCGCGATCTTATAAATTCCTGCTTACATGTATCACAAGAAAAGCGGACGAGGGCAAAGTTCCTGTACGTCAGCCTGTCTTTCAGATCCCGCGACCTTAGCTGATGATCTGGCAGATGCGGCTTTATCTTATGGGGAACGTCGTATCGGACGAATATTGGGGCTCGCAAATCCCTCGTTTGATTAATTATGGAAAGCACGGACGTTTGACCGTCAGAAGCGTGAAAATGTTTACAGACGGTCCGCACGCAATTTCTGTTACTGTTTCAGCTTCTAATCGGAGTCCTTCCGTAGGCGCTCTGGGGTCTTGGGGAGCAGCCCTCCTCGAACCATACTCTGACAAACCTGATACTACTGGAATCATGCGTAGCACGCCAGACACCCTATCTGCTCTTGTAAAACAGTTCTACAAAGATGGCTGGCAAGTGGTACGTTTGGCCCCAATTCACTTGTCAAAACCACTATATACTCACTTTGAGTCCAGAATATCCACTGCATTGGCGACCGCGCAAATAAAGTTGCCCTCGACATTTTTGAAAGCATCATAGAAGGGAAAGAGACAGACGGTGTCAAGGCGAATGTGACGGAATGGAGACCTCGAATTGAACATGCTCAGATCATGACACTGGAAGATTTACAAAGGACTGGAAGGCTGGGCGGTAGGACTCTCCTTCTCGTTCATCACTACTAACTGACCATGCTCTCGTCTTTAGTGATTGCAAGCGTACAGCCCACGCACGCGTGAGTGCACCGTCTGCCTCCAGATTCACTTCTAAAGGTCGCATTATCCCCACCAGGACTAGTGATATGTGGTACGCAGAGACGCGCCTAGTAAGTTATGAGCGGCAAACTGAGTCACAGAAAAGTAATGGTTATCGCCTCAGGGGCCGGAACGAATTAAAGGAGCATATGCGTATCAAACTCTTTTGAAGTGAGTACTTCAAGCATTAACCACTTTTTACTTGCTTGCTCAGGTATACTTTTCAGCGTTTCGCCGAACAATGTTCTTCCTCTAGGCTCAGACTTTCCCGTAGAAGGCGTGAATCCGCTCCTGGGATTCTATGCTGTGGTATCCCGGTTATCTGTCGATGGTTCGTCCCCTCATGGGGAGGGTGGCTGGTACGTGTTCCTAGCTGAACTTCATACGTTCATTCTGAAGCTCCTCTTAGGTATCCTTCTGAAGCCTTGAGCCGTGCTCAAGCTCTCAAGGGCATGACGCTCGACGCAGCTTATGCCTCCTTCGCAGAACATGAACTAGGGTCGCTTGTACCCGGCAAGAAGGCAGACTTTGTCGTTTTAGACAGGGACATTATGACTGTTCCCTTTGCAGAGATATTGAAGGCCAAAGTCACGGCGACGGTGGTAGATGGGAAGGTAATGTATGGATCATTGTAATAACTCGATTGCGGCCCTGCTTTCATGTTTTCCGCTATCCATTTATCTTGGTGTGTTCTTGTCATTGTGCGATTTATACTTTCCTTTTCGTCACTTGCGCGGACGGTTGAGTGTCTTGTAGCCCTCATCATTCAATCCATTTTCTATTCTCCGTCGTCTGTCGCTCGATGTCCGACAGGTCACAGGTCAGATCACGGTTCCGAAGAGTCATTATGATTTAACGCCTCGGTGTCCAAATCCCATGATGGTAGATTGTTCCTGTGCCATCTAAGTACGCTCCTGATTCGGGTGGGCGCAATGGTCTCGCCGGGGAATGCCATGCGTTTCATCATACGTTGCATCTCCCGTGCATGCTCCAAACAGACGTGTGCATATCGAAGCCCGGACTTCTCCTTGCCTCTACTTTGTCGAGTATAAGGCTACCGTGCACCCGGGCCCAGTGACTAGCGATACATGTCCAGTTGATGCTTATTAGCTGACTTTTGAATGGTTGTCTATATTTACGATATGTTGTCACACTCTCTCATGTTGTGGTTGAAGCGTGGAGTCGAGACTTGGACTTCGATGATCCACAGATTACAGAGGTTTCCTCCTCCTGAGTGCCAGTTCTGCGAATATGTCGGCGTACAAATGTAAAAGATGAAAGGAATACATAGATTTTGAACATAAAACAATCAGTCTATTATGAGTGGCATTTGCCGAACTTTTCTTCTTTCGGGCGTGGTCATATAAATACGCTCGACCGCACTGTCATCAACGGTCTGTCTCTATATCTCTGTTCATCGCTGCGCAGAGTTCTGTTGGCCAGATTTGCAGCCCGGACTGTTCAAGATGGCTTATGCACAGACATTGAGCCCTCAAGCCTTGCACCAGCAATATCGCGATGTTAACCCCGCTGCACCCCCGTCCCAGCGGCTCAGGCAAATGACCAAGCAGCGTTTCGTAGCTGAACTATCTCAATGCCTATTCGACTTCGTCATCCAACTACTTCCGACCCCAGAGGAAATGGCAGTAAAGGAAGATGTCAGGAAGTTGCTGGAGAGACTCATTCGCACGATAGAGCCCGACAGTCGATTACTGTCGTTTGGAAGCACAGCGAATGGATTTAGTTTGCGAAACTCAGGTTCGTTGGAATGGTCTCATGCGCAGTCGGAACGCTAAAGGGTGGTGTTAGATATGGACTTGTGTTGTCTAATCGACTCTGAGGAGCGGCTGAGTGCCTCTGACCTTGTCACGATGTTGGGAGATCTGCTAGAGCGCGGTGAGTTCTCAATTGATATGTTCCATTGGATCAGAATGCCCATTTCACCCTCATAGAAACTAAGTTCCAC
>RCHF01004501.1:0-19128 GCA_003987895.1 Neonothopanus nambi | reverse complement strand
ATGCTCTCCGATTCTTGCTAATGAGTATGTGAATCGCAGAAATTGACTAACTTGCGTATCGAAGCGGACAACGCCATTGAGCGTGCTGAGCGTGCAGAAGCCAAGATAAAGACGTTGGAACAGTCGCTCCTAACGAAAGAGCAGGAGAACAGTTCACTTGAGCATAAGCTCTCATTAGCCGAAGCTGAGCTGGAGAAGCTTGACAGTAAGGTGTCAGAGTTTAAAACAGCACAAGCGGATGGGGAAAGTTCCAAGACGACAAACGAAATGCTACAACGAAAGATACAGTTACTCGAGGAAGAACTAGATTCGGCAGAGAAAAACCTCAAAGAGACTGTAGAGAAGTATGCATCGTAGTCTTGGGCGCTGATGGGCACTGATCTTCTCTCGCTGCGATGGCATTCTCTAGGCTGCGGCAAGTAGACGTCAAGGCGGAACACTTTGAACGACAGGTTCAGAGGGTGGAACAGGAGCGCGACCAATGGGAGAAGAAATATGAAGTACGCTGTCTGACATTTCCTCGTGTTACTTAGTCTGATCTCTCCATTCAGGAAGCTCAAGAGAAATACCAGGAATCGAAGAAGGAACTCGACAAGCTCGTTCTCGAGATGGAAGGTCTTTGATTGGATATTCACCAAGACCCTGGTTTTTCGCCCATCCATCCTTGTATTATCAGCCGTTTAATGTGCTGTTGCGCCATCATTTCATCCCCTTAGTTTTCATTGTATAGGAATCATCTCACTAGTTCTCTTGGCTTGCGTCACGATAAGGTCTCGATAATACGAACCCCACTTCATTCATAACGATAATCACTCTGAAATCTACGCCTTTGAATTGACAGCAATCGAGTTGATGAAGTACGTCTCCTTCCTGCACGGTCACCACTCGCATGAAATCGATAAAACAAGGTCGTTGACTACTTGAATTTCAACGAGATAGAATTGACACAATGTCGTTCATCAGCTTTTGGGGATGATCAGCACCTCATGAATAGAGCCGTATTGAAAGATGTGACATACTCGGCGTGTTAAATCCTTCGCCCTTGAATACATGTCCCAAATGCCCTCCGCAGGCAGCGCAGGTGATCTCGGTTCGTAACATACCAAATGTACGATCCTCGTGGCGGTTCACCGCTCCTGGAATAGCTAATCAGAGGGTTAGACGTTAGGCATTCGCTGCATGAAAGCAAGTTGTTAAAAGGCAAACCATCAAAGAACGCCGGCCATCCGCATCCACTCTAATTTGTCAAGAAATCCGTTTGAAAACCAAGTAGATCAGGCTACTGATTAGACGCTTACCTTGAATTTAGTGGTACTCTTGTATAGCGGGGTATTGCACGCTGCACATTCATAGACACCCTCCTCATAGTGGTGTTCATATTCGCCTGTTCCAGCTCGTTCTGTCCCTTTCTGGCGTAGAATTCTGAACTAGTGTTCGTAGAATGTAAGAGACAGAAAGTACACGGCTTAAGATACATACTTGCTCAGGGGAGAGAATGGCTCTCCATTCCTCTTCGCTCTTCGTGTTGGATCCAGGTGCTGAGGTCATGGTTCGTGTCTGAAATTCGGGGAAGCTTTGTGTAATCGGTGCCGGTTTCTGGGAAAAATTTGCCAACTTATAGCGCAAGGTCAGACCAGTGCGACGTATATTGATACACGTAGATATCTGAACTGCACGACTACTAAGCATTCACTAGGCTGTTCGTCGACTATGCGTAAGCTGCATAGAAACCTTGATGGTATTAGCAGAAGTTTTGTCAAGACTTACTCATCTACAGCATGATCCCGTGCTGACGCCACTCGGTTTCTCCTTATTAGGCAATCCCGTCTACAGACGAAAAGCACTGCTTTGCCAGCGGACAGAATAGTGTGTTTCAAGATAAAAGATAAGGATACATGATTATCACATCATTAGGTTCACTACTACCAATTGCAACCAGTGTACCTTTTGGAAAGTTAACAATAACGATAAGTTATGACAGGGGCGTTCTGTCGATGGCAGAATTTCGGAAGCTCGACTTGTCCTGCATCGAGTCTAAGGAGCAATGAAAATGAGAAGACGTAGCGCGCAGATTCACGAGGCTACGCACCATTGTTGGATTTGTATTCCATGATAGTGGTGGGTGGAAGGTGTAATACTTTCCGTAGCGTGTCCCTGCAAACAACGTCTCTATGAAGATGCATATGAGGCACATCGATGTTGCTCACCTTATCCGCTCCCTAACCTTGATATCACTCTCCACTCTGTTCCACAGACTGACTATGTCTTCGCTCTGCCGTACGCTAATTGTACAACCACAAATTTCAGGCAAGTCGCTGCCCGAATCACTACCGTCTTCCCAGCTGTTTGCTACTGTATTATCGCCAGTAGTCTCTTCTGAACGACATCCGTCAAACTGGTCCCCGAGAACCGCAAGGACGAGGTCTTCCCAGATGCGATCCGCAACACCCTTCTTGAGACGAATGATCCACTTGCCTCCAGAAATGTTCACCGGGTCTTCCCAGACTGGTCTGCGAATTCCATTGTGAAAGAGAAGGTAGTCGGTTGTAGGCTGGAGGGCAGAGGGAGGAGAAAGATGCGTCCAAAGCGACCAGAAGGACTCGACCTGCGACAGATATAGGCTGATTGGTCTAAGAAGTAGAATGACGCGAAGATCCACTACTCACGGAGGCAAATGCAGATATTTTCTTTATTCCTTCCTCATAACTCGTAATTTTATTGCCTGGAGCTCGTTGCTGGCGGAACCAAAAAACCCATCTGAAATCAAAAGGTAAAGACACAAAACTGGGCTTAGAAGACGTCTAATTACGAACATACGTGTTTCGAAGTGGATGAGGCTCCGAAGCTCCGTTTGGCGACGAGCCGTTACTGTTTAGCGTCTTTTCCTTGGAAGTGGATCGTTCTGAACCAGAGCTGATTGAAACTGAGGTAGAAAAATGTTTCGAAGACGGCAATCTGGATCGAGGAGCACCCTGAACAGATGATATTTGATGTTGACCCTGCAACGTTGGAGCGGAAGAATTGGCAAGAAAACGGGACTGGGAGTGGTTAGAAAAGTAGCTGTTGGCCATGAATATACGAGTCTTCAAATAGATAGTTTAAGCTGCCTATATAATCAATATGTTTCACAGTTGTTTCATGAGTTTTGAATTGGAGAAAAAAGAAATTCGACGCTCACGATGGGGAACTAAGAGAAATACAGTGTGACTTACGTAATTCACCTCTGCCTTCTCTTCCTCCATGGCAAAATTTATGCTTCGTCCGGAATGGCGACTCTGGCCATTGTCTTCGTTTCTTGGTCTCCTCGACCTTAAGACTGGGGTTACAGTAGCCCTGCTTTTTGCTGTGAGTCATTATCAATTAATGAAACATGTGTCTTTCTCTGAGATTTTGTCTGATGTCAGGTGTTCAACAAAGTCGCAGGTGTCTATGGACTCATTGCAGTCGCAACCGGTGCAGGCGGCTCATTCTCGCAAATCAGTCTTTACATATACTCCGTGATAGCCTTAATTGCGCTAGTATGGGGCTTGAAAGCAGTGAAGGACGTGAGCAAGTTTCTCTCAGCGTTCATTCTAGCTCTTACACGCTTCAATAGGAGGATGCAAAGCACACGCTCTATTTTGCACACCTTTTCTTTGCTGATCATGTATTTTCAACCGCATGGACAGTCTTCTTTGCTGTTGTCTGGTGGTTTCAAACAGCCCACGA
Source organism: Neonothopanus nambi (assembly GCA_003987895.1). Lineage (NCBI taxonomy): Eukaryota > Fungi > Basidiomycota > Agaricomycetes > Agaricales > Omphalotaceae > Neonothopanus > Neonothopanus nambi. The sequence goes on along the minus strand of RCHF01004501.1, from coordinate 15,420 downwards.
TGGGCGTCGAACCGCCAATTCTCCCGCGCAGTTGCAGATCATAGAGGGCTCACACACCGGGAATCATGAGCTTTCTGATGATGAGCGTGCCCTTGCCGCTGGAGCAATCTGGAATCACGAGAAGGGAAGAGCGCTAGCAGTTATCATTCTTTCTTGGTTCTTTAAAGTACGTGTACTGTGCCAGTCGTCTGGGTTTTCATGCCTCCTAATTTCCTGTCTACTTCCTTCACCAGATATATTTTGCGCTACTCATCTATTCTTATGCATCCCACTTGCGAAAAGGATCCTATCGTTCTCTTCAGCGTTCACGCGTCCCAATTGCGCTAGCCAACCAGAACTCCTCGTTAGGCTTCCCTGAAGAAGAAGACGAAGAGATTGAAGACTTCTATCGCCTACCCCTCCGAACCCCAAATACTGGCAATTCAATTTCGAGCTTCACCGGCTTTGTCAACGGTCCTGCGGGCCAGTCGCATCGGACATCCACCCGTGGTTCTACGGCCGGAAAGCCGAATGGGAATGCCGGTGGAATCCCAGAAGATGATGAAGTTCTTTTTGATGAGGATGAGTTCTCTTACGCGACCAGTTCGCGGGGTCATTCGAAAATAGGCACAGATGAAAGTAGCACAGACGGGTCGGAGCGACACAGCATGGGACGGGTCAGATAGTCATGGTACAATACATAAACGCATTCTTTCACGTTCTCCATTAGCATGTATTTATTACGTTCATTGTAGACAGTAACTGTTCACTTAATCATTCGTTCATTCACTACTGGCTCTAGAAATACAGCCGATTGAACAAGCGCTCACTTCTTACAAGCTGCTCAAGGGCATTGGCAGAGAGAAGAAATGAAGCCACGAACATGTATTCAGCTGCAAAGTGCAGGCTTCGATATCTAGGTCATTGCGAAGTATTCTCCTCTGTACGTCGCCTTCTTTCCGCAATGGGATTAAGAATCCAAGCAGCAACTACAATCGCCATATCCATGGCCTGGATGGGAGCTGATTCAATTTTACACCTAGGGCTGCACAGTGGAGGGAGTGACCTACGGAAACTATCCCATACAATGTGCCCGCAATCACATCAAATTCCGGTTTAAATACCAATGAAAGGATTGAAAAGACACCTAGGAAAGAGAGCATGCAATCGAGTCAGCCAGACTAAGTGGAAGACTGGCACCTTACCTCCCATAGCATCTGCAAACATGAAAAGCACAGAAATGCCAATCACTTCCCTGTACTTGTATATTTCATAGTACTGCGGCAACAGTCCAATGGCAAGCAAAACGGATGCCATGATGCCAAAGAAACGCACACCAGTTTGACCACTGGTTTCGCCTCTTCGATAGGATGGTCTGACGGCAAACACCATTCCGACTTCAAGACCCCCGAACAAAATCATCAGCCCGATGCACATCAAAGTGGAAGCTAGTTTGGAACGCCGTTTCCCGTAGTACTGGCACTGTGTACGACCCCCTATGTCAGATAGGTCCACGGCGTATACGACAATGCCAGTGAGATTACTCACCTGGCTCCAAGATATCAGCGACAAAGTACCCATGAGTTGCGGTTGCACGATGAGCGGAACATTCAGGTCCTGTAAGACGTTATACACCCCGAGAAATGCGCATGCAACGGCCCACACGAGACTAGGCAAATGTACTTGATCTACATCATAAGCGATCGGGAAATACCACAGGCTTACACTAAAAACTCTGACAGCCCTTGGGTTGATTTCAGACGAAAGCTTTTCCAGATTTGTGGGACTAGTTGTATAGACCAACATATGGTTCCTAGAAGTGGCAGAGACAAAGTTTAAAGGCCACGAGCGCTGTCTTTTAAGAAATCTTTCACTTACCAATTGTGCCCAGAACATTTTCTGCAGCAGGATTCGTTGGCATTGGCCAACGAACCCTCGACCTGACCAGATAGTCGGAGGAGTAGAAAGAGATCCGCCGGGTAGACGGGCCGTCACATTATAAGGATAAGGTAACGCTTTGCCCGCGAAAAAATTGACGCAAGTGGTGACTACTTATAATAATATGTTGGTACTGTACATAGGGAAAATATAATAATCTAGCTAACATTGGTGCGTAAAGAGCGTGATGGCAGCAATCCCGAAGTCCAGCGTATCCCGGTAGTATGGAACGGTAAGTGAATAAATAATGGCATCATAGTATCAAAAGTAGTCCGTCAAGTTGTCGACGCAGAGAAAGACTACAAGGTTATATCTCTGCTTTTTCAGTATATGCGGGAGGTGGTAAGGGCTCCGGTTCAGCGTTCGTCAACACTAGGGAGCGTTTTTCGCTGACGCGACTCCTCGAAGTCGTTGATGTAGCTCGAGACTGGCCGATTCCACTACTGCTGCCGACAGCGAATTGAGGTGCAGATGCTGCGCTGGTATGATCGACCGACAGAGACCTTTCCGGGACCGAGAATAACACCTCGGAACTGACGGTAGTCTGCCGGGACACTGGCACAGTTATCGCAGACTCGGCAGCAGCTCTCATGAGAGGGTACGACTCAACAGTATGCGTCGGTTCCTTCTGCGTCCTCTTTTTGCGGCGGTAATAAAGGAAGTATACTGCCAGTAGAGCGCCTATGAGCACAAGTCCGCCGCCTACAGATCCTGCAATTATTGGCCAAATAGAACTAGATGTGTTCTTTTGTAGTGAGTTATTGGTGGCGGAGTTATCACCTCCATCGGTCACGGTTGTTCCGTCCTCGACAGTGTAACTGGGAAGAATCGCCAAGTTAGACGTGCGTTCATGAAGTTTCAAATGTTTACATACTTGAACGCGTTAAAGATAGCATAAGTACCGTTATCCGGTATCGATATTATGATTGTGTGCGTCTCATTGTTCAAACCGCTTCTGTGCCAACGTGTCGTAGCAGGTGCAGATGCAGAACCTCCGTCGGCAAAGGTAGAGTCGTAATCGCGGAGGTCCACATAGCTGTCACTCCCGTCCAGCGTAATTATTGTGCTCACATTGTACGGCCAGAGAGGAGCTAAGTAGTATATTCCAACCCCTGAAGAAGTTTCAGTGAATCTCTGTTAGTAACACCGAACGAGAATTCGTATTCTGACCTGTAAAGTTGAAACTTGCTGTGGCGCCTTTAGTGGTGCTCATGGAGTGAGACCCCCCATGATCAAGAGTACTTGAATAACTCGTCCAATTCTTTGGCTTGTACACAATCCTTCCGTCGTCGTTTTGTACCGTAACATTCCTGAGAGCGAGCGCTGCGTTTTGACAAAGACATAAGAAACAGAAGATGAAAGGAAAGAGCATGTTAGACGTTTCGAACCTTCAGCAACGCTCACTTCAACCTACCGGTTATTTGGGAGAATGGAGAAATAACCATCAACCGCCCTTAACCGCCACCGCCCAAATACATCAGCGCTCCGACTTAACCGATGGCTCTGCAGACGCTTGAGAGGCCCTTGAGTGCACATATGTAGAGCAGCCGATCAATTTCAGGCTCCGCGCTCAGTCTCTTACTGATTAGTCCCTTGGAACGAGAAGTTACTTATGAATATTTAGGTGACCTGAGACTCCCGATTTGTGCTTGTTAAACCCGTTTTCGATTCATAAGTGCGAGCAAGCGACAAGAAATTGGATGAGCACATGAGGATATTCACGATGCACTGCAAGATTAATACCAAGCACTCGTTACATACTTGTAAGAAGATCCGTCAAAAACCCGAGCACCCGTGTTATTTGGAGTTATGGGACCTGGTTACGCAATAATTTCCTTCCAAAGCTTCGCCGGGATAGGGTCTGTAGTGGCTAAATAAGGTTGAAGTTCAAAAATCGGAGCAGAATCAGACTCAAAGTCCTGCATAATAAACTCAGATGGGACGTACCGGCTTCTCTTGCATCCATTCTAATTGGCACCATGGCCCAGCCATTCCGCTTCATTTTTTCAATCCTCTGCTTTCTCATCCTCCATCCAATCACCCCTGACGACATGTCACATCTATCAACCATCGTGAGCACATAGATATCTCCTCTTTTCACCGCCTTTCCTTCCACAATGTCTCCAATTCTGTTGGCCAGCCAGTCTGGATCCAGTCCGGGGCGCATGAAGAGAAGAGCCACACACGCATCGTTCCTAGGGAGAATGCCCATTGAGGTCGGAAAAGCCCAATCCTCAAGCTTCAGTTCCACTTTGTAATGGCCAATCTCATCTCTGGAGCAGATACAGAGATCGTCGGTATCGATATCAACAGTGCGCAGAGTGGCAACAGGGAACGGCAGTGCTTCCCATGCCTCACTAAGCATGTTCTCGAAATCGACTTTCCACGGGTCCAAGAAAACTTTCCTCTTTGTTGTCACTCTTCCTTTTTCTACCAAAGGTATCGGAAGTTTTCCGCAGTAGGGCATTGCAGCGGTAAACAGTCTATCGGCGAGGACATCAGATAAGAACTCGGAGAGCCAATGGCCGGGAAAGCCAACAGCATGAAGATGAATAAGAAGGTTCAAGAAGCTGACGAGATTGTTGGGGTTTAGCACTCGTATAGTCGTACTCTTAGGCACCGGCGGCGCAACGAATTGCAGTAAAACACGAGTAAGCCAATGTGTCAACTCTTCACGTGAAGCGAGCTGTGAGAGTGGAAGAGGGTACGGCTGAGACGAGGGTAATAGAGTAATGAGCCCAAAAAGAGCCCTCATCGATTGGGGACGGCACCCAAGGAAGCGTGGCACTTCTGTGGTAGTTAAGAGTGTATAGCTAAATCTCAGTTAGGTATACATAGCACCCGCCTTCGACAAAGGTACTCACTTATGGCAGAAAAGCTGGTCATCTTGCCAAATACCTGGATTAAGCATGCAATTGGAGGATACAGCTGCGTGTCGGTCGTCCTCAAGATTGGGTACGATATAGATTGCAGTATTCAGAGGGCCGTGTGTATAATCCCTGAAGGGGAAAAAAGGGTTTAGCCACGATTCTGAACGTGGAATGTATGCTAAATGTTGATCTACGCACGGAATATTGCTCAACCACATACGCAGGTACTTGCGCGGGAAGTGTTCTGGCCTTGACCGATCTTCTCCAAGTCTCATTTTGACAAGCTCCTTGCACATGTCGCCTTGCAATACCTCCCATGTGGCTTTGTCTTTCAATCCCTTGAGTGCATCTACAACAGCATCAAAAAAGACTGAGACAATGGAGAGTGAAGGATTGTCCATGTTCGCCTTCCACTGTTTATTGGCAAGCTTATGACGAACATTGAATTGTTGGATGGCTGAAATAAACTGGAACGCGTCAGGAGGTATGCCTGGATAGCCATCGTGCCCATAGCCGTCGAACCAAGGATCCTAAGAATAGAGAATAAGACTTAAATTGTATCATGTAGCATGGATCACATACGAATAGTGAGATATTTGGTTTCCACTCTTTTTCAATCTCTGATTGCGCCTAAAAGAGATTCATGTTATACGATATTGCCAGAAGAAATTACCACTGGCTTACCTTTCTCTGAGCAGCAAATATCTCTTTTCTACTGTCTTTGGTAAACTTTTGTTTAGCAGATTCGATGTCATAGGAAGCCCAAAGCTTGTCGATGCCCTCGCCGCGAAGCGCTGGAGGAGGCACAAATGCACTGGTTGTTTTGTGGAACGATCGTTCGAGCATTAGATCAGTAGAGAACGGATCACTCGCCCCACTCTCCTTCATCACTGTCACCATTATATTCCCCATCGTAGCTCTCGACTTCTTGATCCACTCGGCCCTTCCCTTGGGATCACTAGGACAACGAGATGGTGAGGTACTTTCGGTCATCCGAATGATCTCTTCATCAGGGAGTTTAGAAACCATGTCTTTGATTTCCTTCTCTTTCTGGTCCTCCAGCTGATGGAGATTGTCGGCAAAAGACGAAGGAAATGCTAGGTCATTCGTTACTTGGTTCAGGTAGTCCTGCGTCTTATGAGGGTCCCGGAGTTGGAGAAGTTCACGGACAGTGACACTTGAAATCCTCTTCTGCCAGTAGCTCAAGGAAGAAATGATGCCAGGCACGGCCTCTGGAGTGATGTGAATCCACGATGGTAACTTCGTCGAATCCGACTTGAGAATTTGGAGGACGCGCTGTACGGTATTTAGGAATCTGAGTACGAAGAGGTTTGTCTGAAATCGTCCTATTCACAGGAGAGACGATAAGAGCTTACCGCTTATGACACTGCATAGGCACGATTGCAGCTGTATAGGAGTAGAAGATTGTAGCTTTGATTTCCTCTGTCTCTTGCTGAGTCTTGTTCCCTGCCACGAGGTCCTCCAAAAGTATCATAATACAGAGATCGCGAGCCAGAGGAGTCGGGTGGATATCCAAAAGGGTAAGATGTACGCGGAAATTGTCCTTCGCAGATTTACTCTTCAACGTTTTGTACGCCTTGTGCAATCCAATGATCGACCCAAATACATGACGTGCTGTGAAATGTCTCTTGTTGACCTCACCACAAGCATTCGAATCATAAATGTGCACATACCATCTCCTACTCCTGCAAATAAAAAAGCCAAGCGGGATCGTTGGTCAGGGGAGAGCGAGTTCAGGTCAAGAGGATTCTTTTCTTCGTCGGCTGGTCCCCAGTCGTGCACGATGGACATAGGGTCGTCCTGTCCGAACTGGAGTTACGAATTAGCACACCGTTGTCGCGTTAATGCAGATAACCCACCGTGTGATATTCCTTTTCAGGGTCACTGTTCTCGTAGATGAGAGCTTGCACAGTAGCCAGAAAAATAAATTGAAGACATACACAGCTTGTCTGAAAATCGGCAATGCAGCAAGTCTATTCCTGGCAGCAGCAGCAGTCTGTTCCGAATTTGAGCCCATGTCAGCTTCAGTTCCTTTCCATTGCTTCCAAGCACGCGAAAGATCGGTTTCGTCATCGCTGGAAACTCGCAAAGACTCTAGCTGATCTATAGTCGTCTTTCCTTCGCTCAAATGTCGCGCTTTGATAGTGCCGCTTCGTACACCATTGCTCAGAGTCTTTGCGAATCTAAGAGAGAGACGTAGCAGGAGAGAAGAATGCTCAGATTGGGACTGAGAGGCCTTTTCTACAGCACGGCATATCGCTCGAAAACAGCCAAGGTAGTCACCTAGCTCGTACAGGGCTGCACTGAGGTTGGATGGGAATATAGGATCATGAGGTGCCGCAGCTTCTGCCTGAAAGGGAAAAGTCAGAGGTTTTGTTCATGTCTCATTGGCATGCAAAGAGATGAAAGTGATTCATGAAATACGGGGCACCAAGAAGAAAGTAGTAGCCATCCATGGTACCGTTCGAGACATATTCCAGCAATGAAAGATCGTTATTTACTTTCTGGTACCACTCTATAGATCTACATTCGAACTCAATCAGATAGTAAACGCGTTTAGTAAATAAGTAGAACGCACTCTGCGAGACGGCCACTCTTGAAGAACGCGTTGCCTTTTTCTTTGTATGCAGACGCGTTTTCTGACATAGTAGATGGCAGGAAAAGAGAGTCGATAAAGAGGCGTAGGAACAAGCCAACTTATATCAAGTCGGATATAGCAAAAACGAAAAACGTGCCAGTGCTTCCATTTCGCTTCAAACTGAAATTGAAATCTACATCGATTTATGTAAGTGCAGATCCAGCTCTAATAGAATTTATTGAACCTCACTTGGTCTTTTCTATATACTCTGGAAATTTTTTTAAAACAAGGTTGAAGAATTCAAATGAGAAGTCGATTTACGCAACGCGTCTAACGTACTCACTTGGTCGCACTACATAATAAGGGTGATCTCATCAGGTAGGCCTAAAATCTGATTGAATTTGAAATCAGCGTCGATCGTGTCTTGTCGTGTGCATTTGTGCCAAAGGACATTGAAATGATTACAATTTTAAGCAGTCGAAAGCAAAGCTTTCATATCTTGAGTGAGGTGGGTATGTACATAAGAATTACATCGAGGGTGGTGTGTTTGTACACTGGACAACTTCAAGCGCCTAACTTGTAAATAATATTTCCATAGTAGATGGCAGATGCAGTGGAAGTAGCCGCGAGGAGAGCTGGTATCGGTCCTTTGGCAACGCGGGGTAATGAGGAGAGCAGCAACAGAGCAGATGCGCCTGTTTCGGATCATCGTGTCAAAAGCAAAGCATCGACTGGAACGAATTTCACTCACCCAGCGCGCCTTCCAGGCCATTGTCTGCACCTTTGCGAATACGGTCGGCACTATAGAGATAGAGTGCGCCGACACTATAGAAACGGCCCAGTCAGAATCTATTGTATGGAAATAAAGCAGAAGTCCGTACCCAACACCAGCAACCACTGAAGGAATAGACCGTGTCCTTGCGAATCCCGTTATTCCTCCTACTACACACAGACCACCCATGGTATAAGCTGGATACGCAGACTGCAATGAAATGCGCAGTTCAATAAGACACGCGAAACGACTATAGCAAGCCCGAACCGCACCATTATAGGACAACAAAGCTTTATGCAAAACAAGGAGAAAGCACAGACAGCAGTATATCAGAAAACAAGTTGTGTGTGTGAGTGAATGTGGGAGGCCAGAACGTGAAATTGGTCCCACAGCTAGGAAGCAACGTTACCCCGCATTTTACTTATGCAGCACGGCCGGATCAGCGCCAGAGTATTCCCGTCAGTGCCTTGTAAATCAAACATATCCAAACAACACCTTCTCCCTTCCGAATCCAAGTCAGAAAAGCGGCTCCAAGTTCGCTCAGATATGAATGTTTGGGTATGGCTCAACCTTTTGCTTGTCCATTTTAATCTCAATTATGGTCTTTAGACTGAGCATCGTAATCCAGAAGGTAGAACGTACTGGTTCAATACCGGGACCAGAGAAAGCGTGTGGGAGAAACCCGATGGTACTGTGAAGCGTTTCTGCCAGACGAGCGCGTTACTGACATCGCATTTCAGAACTGAAATCGCCATTTGAGGTACGCTATATGCGTGTAATCTTTGCATAATGAACTAAAGTGCTTTCTTCAAGCGTGCTCTGAATCAAACCAAATGGAAGGAATATTTTTCTGGTGGTCGAAAGTACTACTACAATGTGCGTACTATTCCTGTGCTATCACGCTTCGAGATACTCATCTACCACATTAGACCGAAACCAAAGAATCAAAATGGGATATGCCTGATGAACTGCTGTTGGTTCTTGAGAAAGTGGAGAAAGAAAACAAACCTGCTCCCCCAACGTAAGCATTCGTTCCTTCTTCTTGGTCCCCTCTAAGCTTCACTTTCCGTACAGTCCAGTCCCAAACGCCATCACCGCTCCAGGCTTCACCCCAGTCGGAAGTACTCCTCAACCATCTTCTGCTACGACACCGACTTCCGCAACCCAACCTAATGGTGCCAATCCGTTGGCAGTGGGTCCACACACCGGAGGCCTACCTTTAGCTACTTCAAGTGTACTCCCTGCCCGTCCTAATCTACCTGATGATCCTGTCATACCTCACAACGGTTTTGCTACAGTAGAGGAAGGAGAGAAAGCATTCACCCATCTGTTGCGGAAGGCTGGAGTTGATGCAAATTGGACGTGGGATCAGACTATGCGAGCTATCATTACGGACCCTTTGTATAAGGCACTGAACACTTTAGCAGAGAAGAAAGCTGTTTTTGAAAAGGCATGTCTAATTTCTTTCCTCATTTTTGACCATTATTCATTTACTTTTTACAGTATACTTCTAGTCTGAAGCTCAAAGAGCAAGAAGAGAAAGAAGCTAGACTGGCAAAGCTGCGTCCTGCTATTCGGAACATGCTGAAAGGAAATCCGAATGTGTTCCACTACTCGACTTTTAACACTGCAGATAAGCTCTTTTCTCAGCACCCTATCTGGCAGCAGGCGAAAATTGAGGCTGAGCGTAGACTCATATTCGAAGAGTATGTTGCCGAGTTGAAACAGCGTGAAGTGGTATGTGTGATGATCACCTTCCTCTTGAATTAGATTCTGTACTGATGAAAAATCGATGTCCGCTGCAGCAAGAAAGCCGAGCTGCTAGGGCACGAAGTGTCGCAAAAGTAGTGAACCTTTTCAAGCAGCTCGAAGTGGATGTTCTTACTCGCTGGCGCACAGCACATAACCTCATCCTTGAATCGGAAGAGTGGAATTCGGACCCCGAGTTGCGCAAATTACCCACGCTAGACATTCTTCTTGCATTTGAAGATTATAGTCGAGTGAGGGAGAGGGAGTACGAGGAGCAGACGCGCAGGGCGCAAGTTGAGAAAACGAGGAGAGAGAGGAAAGCTAGGGAAGCCTTCAAGGTGTGTCGGCTTGGTGATTTTCTCAACTTTTGCTGAAAGAGGTATTACTTTTCTAGGAGCTTCTCCAATCCCTCGTTTCCTCTGGCGACATCAAAGCCCGAAGCAAGTGGAAGGACGTTTATCCCAAGTTTAAGGATGACGATCGTTACCTCAACATGCTCGGTAATCCCGGCTCAAACCAGCTCGAATTATTCTGGGACGTCGTCGATGCGTTGGATCAGAAGCTCGATGCAAAGATTGCTGTCGTGGAAAATGTCATTGAGAAGTACAATGCTAAAAAAGCTGAAGGGGACAAGATAGCCGACGCTAATACTGCTGAAGGTGAGGGCGAAGACAAGGACAAGAGTGGTGGCAAGGGTGAGCCGGAGGGTTCTGGATTCAAAGTCAAGTCCGATACCACAGAAGACGAGTTCATGAATGTCATCAAGGCCGTTGATGATGCAAATCTTGAGGGTCTGGTCGAGGAGGATTTGCATCTCATATATGTCACTGTAAGACCTTTCTTTTCTTGTGAATTGATCCATTGATTCACCTTTATCGCTTCTTCCAGATGCATGATGTTGCATTGAAGAAACAAGCTGACGAGAAGCGACGGGCAGAGAGGAAGCAGAGACATCTTCAGGAGGACTTGCGCTATGCCCTAAGGAAGCTTCCTGAGCCTTTAGATCTCAGTTTAACATACGATGCGGTAAGTTACCATCAATTGATACGCAGATTCTAGTGCTAACTTTCTCTGACCGTAGGCCGTGCCTCTCATAGAACACTTGCCTGAGTACAAGGCAATTGAAGACGAAGAGAGCAGGCGTGCTGCGTTTGCTAAATTTGTAAAGAGACAGAAGGTATGCTATCATTACACGTTCATTGCCCAAGATATACTAAAATATGGTTTTAGGAACGTTTGCGAGAAGCTGCAGGATCTGAAGATGGCGGCTCAACGACTAGTCGTAGACGCAAGGAGCCTGCCCGAGGTGATCATAGCCGTGAGCGTGATAAAGACCGGGGAGACAGGGATAGGGACAGGGACCGTCGTGATCGCGACACTTATCGCGAACGGGATCGAGAGAGGGACAGGGACCGCGACCGTGACCGTGACCGGGGTAAAGACTACGAGTCTCGGAGTTCTAGGCATCAGAGATACGATGATTATGACCATGGTCGAAGGGGGTCGAGAGACTATGATCGGGACTACAAGTCGTCCAAGCATAGTCACCCACGAGAAGAGAAGGACGACAGAAGGAGGGAACGAGATAAAGGGAAAAGGTCTGATTATAGTTCCAGAGACTGGGAAGATTCTCATTCGAGACGAGATGAGAGAGATAGGAGTGTCTCGTCGGCTTACAGGGACGAGCCAAAGGAGAAGAGAGATATGGATGACCGACTTCCGGACGAAAGGGCTGAAAAGGTTCGTACTTGATGAACGCGGAAACCAAAGAAAGTACTTTGAATTAACATTTGTACGCCTTTTAGCGACCGCGGTACGACTCTGAGGCAGAAAAAGATGCAGCACCAGCTGCGCCTCCTCCTCGCGCTGATACCCCGGAGGAAGGAGAAATCTGACGTGAATGAAGTAGCAAGAGTAGAGTAGCTATGCATATATGCGAGGTGTACGAATGCTATGATATTACTGGCTCTGGCTTTGGTAATGGTATCTCTATGTCCCCAATTCTTAGTCGCGTATATGTCTGCTTGTGCTTCTTCGTCTTTTGGTATCCCTTTCTACGCTTCTTTTTGAAAATGAACTCCATCTTTCCCTTGGTATGCTCTACCACGGTAGCCTCGACTTTAACGTGAGAGGGAGAAATGGTCGGGTTTCCGCGAAGGGTGTATTCTCGGGAACCAAGCTCGTGAATCTCGTCCAATGCAAGAACGTCTCCGACTTTGACATCACGTAACCGGGGAATGGTAAGAATGTCTCTGGGTGCCAGGAGATATTTTCTGCCAACTACGGTGGCCACGACATAATGAGAGGGTTGAGAACGAATGAGGTCGAGGGCAGATGAAGTAGAGTCTGGTGTGGCATGCATAGCCCTAGATAGCGGCCTGCATATTGATTTTACTAGAGATATAAATAAGAAAAATGAGAGCTAAAATGAAACTTTTGAAGACGTACGTTGTCTGAAAAGACTGGCCATTGAGGCAGACACTAACAAAGGTGTCCTGAAGAGAAGGCAGGCAACCCTAACCCTAGAAGAGACCCGGATTCAAACTCCGAGTAGGTTTCCACGGTCAACCCGTAACGCGCCGAAAAAGCTTTGAGTTGACCGCTCTCACCGTTCTCACCTACCTCTCTCTCCTTCTACCATTATTCAATGCATAGAATAGCTCTCAGAAACTCTGCGCGTGCTCGTGCGCTGGCCGCCTCAGCAAAGGTAGTCTTTTTATCCTTTTTTAATTCTTTTTTTCTCGTTTTAACCAGCCCATTTTTTTACCTCTTCAGAGCTCTGCACCGGCGGTGTCTCGCTCGTATGCTACCGCAAAAGCTGGTGCGCCTTTTCGTGCTATTCTTTGCTGAAATTTCACAGCATTGACCGCTGGATAATCCTTTTCTTTCCCTTTGTCTCTTGTGCATGTTCAACACGTCACCAATAGCTGCTTCTGAGGTCTCTTCTATTCTCGAGTCTCGCATTGCAGGCACATCCGTTGGCGGAAACGTCGAGGAGACTGGTCGTGTCCTGAGTAAGCTTATCTTATTCTGGCCTTACTTTGCTATTCAACACGTCCTATAACAGGTGTCGGTGACGGTATTGGTCGTGTATGGGGTCTCAAAAACGTCCAGGGTAAATACTTGCCTGTTTCCTGGTCTGCGGTTCACAGCTTACTTTTTTACGTTTTCCTTGCTAGCCGACGAGATGGTGGAATTCTCCTCTGGTGTTCGTGGCATGTGTCTGAACTTGGAAGCTGACAACGTCGGTGTCTCCATCTTCGGTAACGATCGTCTCATCAAGGAGGGTGACACCGTCAAGCGAACTGGACAAATTGTCGATGTCCCCGTCGGCCCTGGTTTGCTTGGTCGTGTCGTTGATGCTCTTGGTGACCCCATTGATGGCAAGGGCCCTATTCAGGCCGCCGAGCGTCGCCGTGCTTCCCTCAAGGCACCCGGTATCTTGCCTCGTCGTTCCGTCAACCAGCCCATGATGACTGGTCTTAAGCCCATCGACGCCATGGTGCCAATTGGTCGTGGACAGCGTGAGCTGATCATTGGTGACCGTCAGACCGGAAAGACTGCCGTCGCCATTGACACCATTCTTAACCAGAAGAGGTGGAACGAGGGCAAAGAGGAGGACAAGAAGCTCTACTGTGTGTATGTTGCCGTCGGTCAGAAGCGATCGACAGTCGCTCAGCTCGTCAAGACCCTTGAGGAGAACGATGCCATGAAGTACACCATCATTGTTGCTGCTACTGCCTCCGAGGCTGCTCCTCTGCAATACCTTGCTCCCTTCTCTGGTTGTGCCATGGGTGAATGGTTCCGTGACAATGGCAAGCACGGTATGTGAAGTTCTCCTGCGTTTGTACGCGCTTTTTTTCAAGCAAGTTTTCCTTTAGCTTTGATCATCTACGACGACTTGTCCAAGCAAGCTGTTGCCTACCGTCAAATGTCTCTGCTCCTTCGTCGTCCTCCTGGTCGTGAAGCTTACCCTGGTGATGTCTTCTACCTGCACTCCCGTCTCCTTGAGCGTGCTGCCAAGATGAACGACAAGTTCGGTGGAGGCTCCCTCACTGCTCTGCCTATCATTGAGACCCAGGGTGGTGATGTGTCTGCCTACATTCCTACCAACGTCAGTCTTTTTCCCAAGTAACAAGGGTTTTGACTAACATTGTTTTTGCAGGTCATTTCCATCACTGACGGCCAGATCTTCTTGGAGGCTGAACTGTTCTTCCGTGGTATCCGTCCTGCTATCAACGTCGGTCTCTCTGTGTCCCGTGTCGGTTCTGCTGCCCAGACGTGCGTATCATAATTATCCACTTGTTTGGCTTTTCTCTGAGTTTATGTAGTAAGATCATGAAGAAGTTCGCTGGTTCGCTCAAGCTCTACCTCGCCCAGTACCGTGAAGTCGCCGCCTTCGCTCAGTTCGGTTCCGATCTCGACGCTTCTACCCGTTTCCTTTTGTCCCGTGGTGCCCGTCTTACTGAGCTCTTGAGTATGTCTCCATGTTATGATTATCGTAGATGGCAAATTCCTTACGTCCTCAACAGAACAGGGTCAATACCAGCCTCTTCCCACTGAGGTTCAGGTTCCTATCATCTACGCTGGTGTCAACGGTCTTGTAAGTGTGATCTCAAGAACTATACATACCGTCGTTGACCTCCTCTCTTTCCTAGCTCGACTCCATCCCTGTTGACCAAATCACGAAGTGGGAGGGTGAGTTCCGTTCTCACCTCACTTCCACCCAGGGTGCCCTCCTTGAGGAGATCTCTGGTGGCAATGTTACCCCCGAGCTAGAGGCCAAAATTAAGAAGGCTGTCGAGGACCACGTCTCCTCGTTCACTTCCTAGATATCGTGTTGCACCTAGTTAGAGCGCCGTGGATGAGTGGGATTAAGCCACGATACATACTGTATTGTGCTTTCCCCGCAAAAATTAAATTTAAATCCTTTTTTTCTATTCTCCTCTACTGTACTGGATTGGACAAGCCGCGCTCGCTATTTTTTCTTGTGTCCTTTATCGTTGCTTCCTCTCGGAATAAGCAGTGCAACTAAACTGAGACGTGTGGCAAATGCTTATTCTGTAGTTTAGCGAAACAAATTGGTTTAGTGATGGTTTCACGGCATTCGATCAATGCTGGAATAAATTGAATATTTAGCAACTCAGCAATGAAAAACGACGCGGAAAGACTGCGCTCGGATAGTGATCGGTTTAGTACCACTACCGCTGATACCTTTGACACTTTTGAAACCACTGACACTGGTAGTTCTGCTACTACCGTCTGGGGTCCTGG
This sequence comes from Neonothopanus nambi, assembly GCA_003987895.1. Lineage (NCBI taxonomy): Eukaryota > Fungi > Basidiomycota > Agaricomycetes > Agaricales > Omphalotaceae > Neonothopanus > Neonothopanus nambi. The sequence goes on along the minus strand of RCHF01004501.1, from coordinate 239 downwards.
AACACTATCTGGGAAAGCTATCAGAAGTCTTGGGGAAGCTAGTTTGCGCGGCGTCGAGAAGCTCATCGTGCGATGGAGATTGGCCAAGATCAACTCTGTCTTGCCTGGATCCAGTTCAGGAAGCGCTGTGAATAGTGATCAGCTAGAAAGGATTTATGATGATCTACTGGAACTCTCGAGGTAGGTCGGTTCAAGTTCGCTGTCTCAGTCACTTATTCCTCATACTTGATATGCTTAGG
>RCHF01004500.1:0-25581 GCA_003987895.1 Neonothopanus nambi | reverse complement strand
AGATGTACAAAGGATATGTACAACAAAGTAATCAAGAAGTGGCTGAACAGGAGTTCAACTACACATGGAATTAGTGATAAGGTATCTCGTAATTGTGAAAAGTATTTACTGCTATATGTTATGTCAAATCTATAGTGCCAATATGTACAACCCTGGGCCGACCATTCCGTCTTGCGCCTACTCCTCCTTCAAGCTTAATACCAGGTTCTTGCTTACCGCCACCTTCATGCTTGACACCAGGTTCTGACTTGACATATTTCGTCTTCTTACGTTTCCTCAGTACGTCGACTTGTTCCTAAATAGGAGAGGATGAAGAAAAACCCCACATCAGAACTACAGCGTATCATACCAGAAGTGCCTTGATCTGACGTTCATTGGCTTCATCTTCGTCTTCGTCGTCATCGATCACCGTCAGGTCCAATACCTCATCCGAAGGTGCCGGGCGTTTTTGGCTTGCTTTAGGCGGTGCAGGCGCCATTCCATTAGCCTGGAGCACGTCTTTGAGAGAAGTAAGACTGATGTTACAATGATGACATTCGATAGACATACCTAGGGGGCGATATCTGAATGAAAATGTTGCGAGCTTAGATATATCTTTCATCTTCACGACCTTCGCCGGTTTACATTTACTTTCTTCACCGAGCCTACGAGATGATAGTTAGAACAGACTTTCGTAAGATATCAGCATTCACTTAATATGATGGCCAATTGCTTTCTTGGAACGTTCATGCATCTTGCTTGAGGTCGAGAACTCATAAATCTTCGGAGTTGAGCCTTTTCGTATGACTGCAGAGCTGAAGAATTCCACCCTAATTTCTCCGAGGTCAGGTTGTGAGTTGTTCAAATATTGATCATCGTCTGAGGAAGAAATCCGTACACAAGATCAAGGAGATAAAAGAATAGAAATCATAGCAAATCTACCTGTGAGCTCCAGATGGGAGAACAAAAAAGACTTCTCAGTCGTTGTAGAAGAACGTATCCCGCTTATTGTGTCCCTCCAGATCCTCCCCTTTGCCTTATATACGCCTGTAGCTACCTTTTGGCCATCCAAATACACCCGGGCTGATATGGTAGTCATGCTTGGTTCGATACTGAGCTTCACAGAGAATTTCTGTACCAGTTTGATTTAAGTCCTTCAATGAATGTATAGTGGCAGCAGAAATGAGTACCTTGTCAACTTCAGAGGGTATCCAGCAACTAACTTGGGCGTCCTTGGTGGTCACATTATACATAGGAAGTTCCGCATCGTCAACTGATATCCAAGCCGAGAAATTTCCCAGACGTAAAGGCATAAGTTATGAACCTCGATGAAATAGCGACGAATTGAACCAATGGCAAGAGGAGTAAGAACGCCACATGTCACATCACATGGTAAGTGCCTATCTGTGACGTTTGTGACATTTCGTGCTAGTTTACCACATTTCTCTTGCTCGCCGACTCACTTTTGGCGTTTGAAGCTATTGTAGAGCTGTATATACAACACATAAGGTACAGCAGTAAAGTAATTAATGGAGCTATAAACAAGAGGATAAGTAATACTTCTATTATAAAAGAGCTGTCGTATAACCCAATCTGCTAACTGCTCAGCTGTTGAACACCCTCTCGAACAACCCGAGAGTGGCGTTACAACGAGAGAAATACGTAGAAACAAGAGATACTACCAAAGGGTAAGGAAACCAAGGTCATGGGAGAAATTTCTAACACCAAAGTGCACGCACGCACTTCAAAGATTAAACGCTAACACAGTCAATAAGCTTGGCTCAACCTTTGAGCACATCCCAACTCGGTGTACATCACTGGCACCTTCAATTAATTCCTCTGAAGTGCGAAGGATCAGTATAAGGGTTTACGAGAACCTTGAAGAGAGAGCTCACTGTCATCTTATGTCAGATCTACGACACCAATATGTACGACTTGACTCCGCCTCCTGGCGCCTGACCCTCCTTGCAGCGTAATCCCAGGTTCTTGCTTGACTCCAGGCTCCGATTTCACCCCGGGCTCCGACTTCACATGCGCTGTCTTCCTACGTTTCTTCAGCGCATCGAGTCGTTCCTGAATTGAAAAGAGATGAAGAGAAGTCCATGCCAGAACAGTATCCATTATACCTGAAGAGCTCTGATCTCATTCTCGGTGTCTTCATCTTCATCATCATTAACCTCTGTCAGATCCAGCACCACGTCCTGAATAGTGCGTTTTTGGCTTGTTTTTGGAGGTGGAGGTGGAGCTATTCCATGAGCTTGAAGTATGGCTTTAACAGAAATCAGACTCGTGTGTAGGTGTCCAACTCGATAGACGTACCTAGGGGACGATATATAAACGAGAATTGTGCAAGTTTGGGCGCTATATAGTGTACTCTTGTGAACTGCGTCTCGGTGCAGCTGCTTTCTGGACCAAGCCTGGGAGATGATACTGAGAGAAGGTCACTTTCGTAGAGTATCACAAAGGACTCACTTGATATGATGACCTATCGCCTTCTTAGCACGTTCGTGAACTTTGCTGGGTTCCGAGTACGAGGCACCTCTGGCTTGGAAGGGTATATTTTCCTGCAGAGCTCGGCAGCGGTAGAAATCTACCCTTATTTCTCCAAGGTCTGGTTGTGAATTATTCAAATAACGATCGTCGTCTGGAAAGGAAAAAAAAAAAATTAAAAAAAAAAAAAAACATTGGAGAAGGGCTCTTAAGGCAAGCTTCTAACCGACCTGTGAGCTCCAGTTGCGAGAATACGAAACATTTCTCAGTGGTCACAGAGGTGCGCATTGCACTTATTGTCGACTCGGTAGTGCCATTCATCATGCGTGTAAGGTTTCCTTCGGCATATTTGCCATCTATGTAAACATGAATCGCTATGTCTGTTGTTCTAGGCGCTGGCGGGATCTTGAATTTTACGGAAAATTTCTGTATAATTGATTCAAACTTCAGTCAGCAATGTAAGTACCAATTAGCAAAAAGGCGCGCACCTTGTCAACCTCAGAGGGTATCCAGCAGCTGACGTGAGAGTCCTTGGTGGTCGTATTATAAATGGGAAGTTCAGCATTGTCGACGGCTACCCAAGCCGAGTACCCTCCTAAATGTAGGGGCATTTTGAGTAGCCGCAAGGGCGCCTAGGTCGGAGTGACTTCGAAAGAAAGATTGTCACAGCTAGTCACAGGCTGTCACGGATAACCTGTAATTTCGTGACCCCACTTGGACCTGCTTGGACCCCGCACCTCCCCGCACCCCAATCATATGATACAGTTATACTTGTTTACAGTTGCTTACGCGGCCCTATCAATTATCACTCTTGTGACTCTAAGTAGTGCTCATAAATGAAAATCATTGTGAAAGGAGTAGTGGATTTAGAATGTACATACAGCTTGTGAAGCATAACGGTACAATAACTAGTTCCCAGGTCCGGAGAGCGTAATGAATCTTGGGAGTTCATGCTCAAGGTAGCGTATATGAAACAGAAGCCGGAGCGTAAAGTAAAGCTTGAGAATATAAAGGAGCGCAAAGTAACAAGGTCATATCATACCATAACAGTTTGGAAGGTAACTAAGAGACACACCTGAGATGCACCTGAGACACACCGATGCCAGAGGCTATGGTGCAAGGAAATCCCAGAAGAAACAGGAATGTGAATCATAGAAAATGTCAGCATAGCACCGGTGCGCATGAATTCAGACTTTAAACATCAGACTTCCTCTGTTGTTTCTTCCGAAAACGACGGAGACGGACGAACTTTCCGGAGTCCTCTCCAATTCCATACGGAAGTCGCATGTAGGCCCATAACAGCCGGGAGACGCCTTCCTGAACGATATACTTGAAGCATACGATGACAGAGCCAGACAGATAAGAAACCCTTTGAAATTGAGACATGTTCCATTTGACTAGGTTTAGGATAATGAGTGTGCTTGAATTGAGAAGGCGCCGCAAAAAGGAGGGTGTGAAATAGAAAGACTCTACAAGTAGGAAGACAATACAAAATTCGGGCTGACAGAAAGATTAAGGCTAATATGCGGGTTGGATAGGGAGATGTGAGAATGTTTGAAAAAGCTAGAAATGCCGTGCCAGTGATATATGGAGAGGACACCATGACCAAGGCTATTCGGAGATGATCAGGGGAGGAGTTGAGGATTAGATATTAGTAAGATCCTTTAGGCCCAGTTGCGGGTTGCGAGGTCCACGAGGAGGTTTGAAGGAGTTGACTGACGATACGACCGGACTGATCTTCACCGTTGCTGGCTCTGTTTTTATTTGAGGTTCTTCTTTTACTTGAGGTTCCTGCGTTGAACGGCCTTGCATTCTTCGTCTTTTTGTCCTCAAAGCCTCTAGTTCCGCCTAAGAACAGTTAGGTACTAATTGAACGGGCTAGAGAAGGCGAAACGTACCTCAAGCAATCTTATACGTCTCTCGTCTTCCTCATCTTCATCAAAATCTTGGCGACTCTTTATCTTTGGTTGAACTGGGCCTGAGGACTTATAGTCTCGGGGTGCGATTCCGTCAGCCTTGAGGCGATCTAGCGTCGAGGTAAATCGTTGACAAAGCAAGCCGAGGAAGAGACCAATTGCCTCCTACCTAAAGGCCGATATTTGAAGCGAAACGAGACAAGCTTGCGTTGGCGGATCACATCAGTATATTTCTGACGGGAACAGTCTTGTTCTTTTCCTAGTCTATCGAGCAATGTCGAGCCAGTGAGAGATAGAGCTGGAGAAACGGACCACGTACTTGATTTGATGGCTAAATGCTTTCTTGGCGCGTTCATGCACTTTCGTAGGGGAAGGAAACGTCGTCAAGCCTTGAATCTTGCTTTCGCCAATGATACATGCTTGATGAATATCTAGTCTAATTTCACCCAATTGTGAAGGTGCTTTATTAAGATATAAATCGTCATCTGTAAAGCAGCGAGTTCAACAAATTTACATTAACATAAAATAGAAATACGACAAACCCGTCAGCTCTAAGTCGGCAAAAACATATCGCCTAAGCGTTGTTTGCGTCTTTTGAAACGAATCCTTTCGGAATAGAAGACCGCCATTCACGTCCATAACTTTGCCGCCAGCGAACTTGCCATCCAGGTACACGTCGCCAGCCATGGGTGTCAAGAGGTGTTCTCTTCTCCAATTGACAGTAAATTCCTGCATTGTTGGGAATCAGTTCATCCAGAGAATCTGAAACTTCACATTCGAAAGACCTTGCCCGATGTGGATGGTATCCAACAAGTTATTTCCGTAGCATTGGCGCTGTTTTTTACGTCGAAAGTTTCAAGGTGTTCGCCATCAACGGTGATCCAGGCAGAGAACTGTCCAAGGTTTAGCATGTTCGGGAGGTAGCACAGAAAAAAAGGGAAACAGGAAAAAGGAAAGAAACAGAGAGCAGAGATTGCTGCTGCAAATCGAACCTGGCGTCGTTGGGCGCTTGTCCCTGCTTGTCTGGGCGTCTAAATTACATAATCTGGGCGCTTCATTCTCACTCTCACTAACGCGGTGGTTCGACAATTGCTTATGGCCTCTCTTTTTCGTGCTGTATCTCGGCCTTCTAATGTTTTGAATCTTAAAAATCTCTCAAAATCTGCCTGGTGTCGGTCACTTAATACAAAGCCAGCTTATCCTGGACATATACCTCTGAACTCTTTCGAGAATGCCTTCCTCACTGTGGGCTCGGCAGTCATGTCGCTAATGGATCCATACAGGGGAGGTGCGCATACGATTCATTTACATGGCATCAGAAAGCTGAATGTAGATCCACAGATATGGTAGCTGCACTAGGGGAAACTACTGCAGGACCTGCTCTTCCTCGTCTACGAGATATTATGTTGGCAAGTCCTGAGGGGAGACGAATCTTGAAAGAGCGGCCAAGGATCAATACGAAAACCGTTAACATGAACGCATTAGCGCAGCTACCTGAAGGAACCTGGGGACGTACTTACATTACCTGGCTTGAACGGACAGGCGTCACACCAGATTCACGAGAACCCGTGAGCTATGTTCTTATTCGTCCTTTAGTAGACACTAATACTTCCTCAAGGTGCACTACATCGACGACCCAGAGCTAGCCTATGTCATGCAGCGCTACCGCGAGTGTCACGATTTCTACCATTGTATTTGCAATTTCTCTGTGAACGTCGAGTCCGAGTTGGCCATCAAATACTTTGAATTCGCAAATCTAGGCCTTCCTTTAGCTGCTATTTCGGCCGTATTCGGTCCTCTGCGTCTCAGTGCGAAAAAGCGCGAACGATTGTTCTCTGAATACGTGCCATGGGCGCTGAAGTGTGGTAGTACGGCGCAAAGTCTCATCACTGTCTACTGGGAAGAACGATGGAATCAAAATGTAGAGGAGTTGAGGAAAGAGCTTGGCATCTGGGAGTCACCCGCGAGGTGGCCGCGCAAGGTTTCATCTGAAGTCACATCTTCACCAGCCCCTCAAGCCGGTGTATAACTTTAGATAGCAACTTAATGCTATTGATATGTCTAATTTTTGGACCTTGGCCCTCTGTCTTCGAAGCTAAGTTTTCTTGTAAAAGTTCCGAGAATGAACTCATTTATTTTCGTCAATAAACGTGTTCCCAACTAGAGCTTTTGCGTTGTGTTTGATAGAGGAGGTCAAAATCACATTAAATCCATTTCACTGGTTAATGGGCTTAGGACATTCCACAAAACATAACTTTGCTGTGCTCTATTCCCGTTTCTTCGTTCTGGCCTTGATTCTAGCAAGCTTAAGCCGGTGGCCGGCGCGACATGACGTCCACATAACTACTTGCTTCTACCTTTGCTTCCTGATCCTCACAAGCGGGTGGCCGGTGTGAAGACGGATCTCAACATACTGGAATTGGAAAAACCTTGTGAAGAGCGATACACATATAGAAAGACGCGACTTCGAGGGTGACAGAATACATCCGATCATCTCTGTATTTCAACATTCTGAAGGCGCCTCCTTACGAGATTGCTGTTGCACTGGGTCATGAGGATAAAGGCGTTAGGCTTATTCGGGACGACGGACAGATGACTTACATTTATCTTTGTCGTCTTCTTTGTTCATCAGATTATGTCTAATAGAATCAGACCATCGCACCAACTTCATAGGCACGGCTCTTGAGCGCCCTCTACGCTCTTCGGGCAGGTCCTGTTTTACGGTGGATGAACGCTGTGAACTACCGAGAGCGCTCTTGAAACGTTTGTCCTCTTGCACCTGCCTAGCCCTCATGCGCGCGGGTCTGCGTGCGATATGTGGCGCAGATGCGCTTCGAGTATAGTGATGCAAGGAAGCAGAAGAGCCATCATCACTACACTCGCTATTCTCTGGAGATGACGAGTCTTCTTCGTCCTCTCCATATAGACTATACAGATCAATGTCTTCTTGCTCTCCGCACCCATCGGTCGGTTCGCTGAAATGCGATGACCGAAATCAGTAACATATGAGTTTCAAAAGGGATACAACAAACCTCATCAAAAGTTCTCGATTGAATGGATTTTCACTGTCTTCCTCTTTGACCTCTCTGTCCGTGAGGTAAAAAGAAGTAATGTCCTGGATTTCCGAGTCTTCTTGCTCACTGGCATTGAAAGTAGGGATGAAATCGTGCGACATGACTGGGATACACAAAGCGAAAGCGAAAGCACTTATAATATGGTTCTAGCAACAGCTGAGAGTGCAAGAGTGGAGGGACGGGGAGGGAAGCTCAGGGGCGCATGTGGGGTAAACGGCATTCAAATATAAGTTTTTGGGAAGGATTAAAAAGGGAAACTTGCCGGATGTTTTCGATGAATTCGGGTTATTACCAGGGGCGTGATTAGCGTAGGTATGATTAAATGTATCCAGTTCGAAGTCTTCGAAGTTCGCCTATCTCTGGTTAGTGGACACTGCACGTGAAGAAATACAGAAATTGGTTTTCATATCGTCGGACTCGGCCAATGCGGCGAGAGAGGGATTTTTCTGCAAGGTACCTTGACTCAACCAGTCTCGGAGGAGTCTAGAGGAAAACGGCGGTCGTCTCYCGAAGTCTCGTAGTTGCATAAGGAAAGAGCGGCTACAACACGAGAGCCCAACAAATGAAGTAAAAGTCGAATTCGGCGCTATGGGAGCCATCTCTGTAGCGACACGCAGCATTCTACACGACTATGTACTAGCTGAGCATAGCTGGCTAAATAAGCCTGCGGTAGTAGCGCAATGCTATGCACGATGGTCGACGATGACAGCAGATATTAGAATCGAGCTAGCTGGGCTTGAGGCTTGCGGCAGTAGCCAGAAGTTCTCAGGCCCACCGGCCAGACATCATATTCGCCGGCGGCAATCTTGAGCTTGAGCCTCTGACCGCTACACATCGATATCTCTCTTTCATTCATTTTGGCGCTTTAGCCGGTCAAATTCTAGCAAGTAACGTGAATTCAAAGCTGATACTATGTTGGCTACTCACAGTGTTCTGTACAGGAGAAGTTCAAGCTCTACCAGCTTTGACAGAGTCCCGAGGCAACACAGTCGTTTTGCAGTCGTTCAAACTTCATGTGTCTACTATGCACCTAAGTGACTGGCAACATGGATCTGAGAGGGCGCAGCCTTGATCTACGTAGCACCACTATATTGTGACGATCGAGCCCAACAACATTGATGCCGCATGCTTGGATCGAGGCATAATGGACCACTGCGTGTTAGATCACTGTGGCCCACTCAATCATCGAACACCATCAGTGAGAGTTCTCCGTTGAACCTCTGAGAAGTGGGAGAAGTGTTATGAAGGGACGCCATTGTCACTGGATTGTATCATTCGGCAAATTTGGCAAACCCACTACGCTTCCGCTTCTACGCGACTTGGACCACCATTCATCAACTTGTTGTGGCTTGCGCTCTTGCTCTGGTGCATTGTCCTCGCCAGGGAAGGGCGTCTATCAGCGTCAAAGCGGAGAGTTAAGAAAACACATATATTCCAGCCTAGGTCAAAGGCTCGGAACACCCTAGAACTGGTGTCTCATCTCCGCCTCCATTTCCTCGGTGCAAATTTTTTAATTCTTTAGCCCTGCATTCCGGTTCAAGTTCACTTTCTCGACTTCATTTCCCGCTTCTCTTACTCTCCGATCCACTGATACGCTTCGAACGCTTCGCATCACCATGGCTGTTCCTCGAGTTACTCGTACCCAAGCTCCGCACGATGTTTTTCCTGGCTTGACTAAGGAAGATTATGATTTAGCGCGGAGACGTCATGCGACAGTCTTCCCTTCTTCTCTCGACATCGCCGCACAATTCATAGCCCACGGACAAGGTCAGCTCCAATATGAAGTTATAGATGCAGGCGATGATGGGAGTACATGGGAGTTCAAAGCGCCTGTTCAGCCGTTCATCAATCGTCGATTGAAGAGGAACACTGAGCCAGCTCTTTCTCCAGCGCAGGAGATCGCTAGGCGTTATCGCGCGGGGTTGAAACTAGACTTGGTCGGGGAGTTAGACAGTGCTTCATCTACTAGTACTGGCACTAGTACTACTAGCACCATCGGTTCCTCATCTCCACTGTCATCATCTCCGGATCCGTCTACCTTGGTGAATTCCAACGATGCTGAGAGTCACTGGAATGACTCCGCCTCTATCGATGACGAATCTAACCAATGGTCGGTCCCGACAACTCCTATCGCTGAACCAGTCCTGAAACATCGCCCGTCACGCGCGAACGCTGTCGCTAAACACGTAAGCCTTGTGGCTTTTCGATCACAGATCGTAGTACTGATTCTCGTTCATAATATTGTTTTAGCGCAAGGAGGCTATGGAGGAAATGCATAAATTTGGTTCGACAGAAGATTCGCCTTTGGTTTGTCCTCGGTCTGGCTGCCGTGATACCCTAGCCAATGTCAATGCTTTGACTTATCATCTCCATCTTCATGATATTAACCTCGACGAGTGCGTTCATGTTTCTCAGATACCCTAACTTTTAGATTGACTGACTTTTGGCGCTAGAGTGCACGAGTGTACGCACTGTGGAACATGCTTCGAAACTCGCCGCGCACTTCATCACCATGCTTGTCCTGCACGATCCAGATCTGCACCCTCCAGCCCTATCTTCGGTACGGCTCATCCATTTACACTTTTGACGTGCGTGGAAAGCTGATGGAGTAGTACTTTTTTTTTCTGTAGCGACTTTCCAACACGTTCTATCCAAAATTACCTCTCTCAGCTAATCGATAAATCATATTCATGACCTTCTGCATCAGCAGCGCATACCCACACTTTTTATTGTACGCTACCTACATTACACTGAAGTTCTTTCCTTCTCTTTTTCTGATGATTCTTTCTTGTCCTGCTCGCTATTTACCATTTCCGTTTAATCTCATCATCTATGATCTCTCTTTATTCTAATCTTTTTCTCATGTCTCTTCTCCGTGCATACCGTCTTGCTCAAAATTACCTTATATAATTCAAAGCATTTACTTTTTCATCTGCCTGTTCTTCTCATTCATCTCCACATCGCATTATAATTTACTCATCATTTCCAGTCATGGACTCGTACACTCTGTATCCCATCGCGTGAAACTACTGTATCCATAATCACTCACATCCAACCCCTCCACCTCCTCTCTGCACACTCACTCGTCTTCTTCATCGTCATCAACCTGTTCTTTCCTCATCGACTCCTCCCTACACTCCCTACTACAAAAGTAATCACTGTCACTCTGGGGGAGGCGCAAACAGAATATACAGGCTTCTGCTAGACCAGATGTTACTGCTTCCCTAAAAACATTGAATATCGCGGAGGAGGGGTAATTTTAAGTTGAATATCAGCCAATGATCCGTGAACCATAACTGAAAGAGCACAGAGAAAGGGGGGAGGGGGAATGTCTGCAAGGGGAAGGACAGACTTACTCGCGGTGACGCATAGAGCAGTACGAACTAGCTTTAAACCCGTTGGCGTCGATGTATACAGGCTGCCCGCAGCCTGGTATGAGACATTCAGCTGGCTCGAGGGTTTGCTGATGCTGATACCCTGATCCCCCTTGGACACCCTGACTCGAAGCCTGAGTACCGCTAGTGAATCCGATAGTAGTGGTGGCTGGGTTTAAGTTTGTGGGGTTCAAACCCTTCAATCCGCCATGAGACTGAGTATTAGAGAGAATCTGTTTAGCAGTAGCCAAGATACTCGATTTAACAGCTGATACACCGTGACCTGGCGCAGGGATGGCATTCCCACTACCTGTGCCTGTAGCTTGAGACAGAGCTGAACCGCCAGTAGAACCCAAAGCCACGTTTGGCGGGAGGAGAGTTTGAAGTTGTTGCACGACGAGGCCTAGCGAGGGGAATAAATAAGATCCATAGGAACGAATGGAGTTCATAGAGACTCACTAGCGATTTGTGTAGGGTCTACACCTCCACCTCCGGCTCCGGCTCCCGACCCTGCACCCGTATTTGCGCCCTTAGACTGAGATTTCTTTCCTGACTGCGTAGCTTGTTGAGAAGCAGGGGGGCCACCGCCAGCGGCAGCTTTCGCTTTCGAAGCACACCCTTTACCGCAGAAATCGTGTCCGGGATGTTTAGGATTCTTATGGCAGTACTATGTAGATATACGATAATCTGAGTACGTCTTATCAAAGAGAGAAAAAGTCAGTTACACGTACGTTACATAGGTTACTCGCTCCACTACCACCACTAGTAAATCCTGCTTGGGGTATCTTGTTGAAGGTCGCTATCGGGGCGGAAGGGGCAGCAGCCTGGACAACGCCGCTGGGACCGGTAGCGGAGGTACCTTTCGATGGAGCGTTGCCTGAGGCTTGAGCAGCGCAAGTCTTGGAACAGTAATTGTAAGGTGAAAATTTCTGCTTTGAACGACAATACTGTGTTGAAGATTGTCACCATCTCGAGTCGGAAGCGATTATCGGGCCACTTACATCACAAAGGGTGTTCTGCTGGAAGTTGGATGTTTGAACCATAGTGTTAGGCGCAAGTTCAGGTTATGGGTTTGGCTTGGGGATCTTTGAAACTTCGGAGTGGTATTAAGTATCATATTATCGTACGGCACAAGGTAAACACGTTGCTTAAACCAACCTGTAAGCCATGCTGAATCCTGGCTGAGTCCTTGAAGCTTCAAGGATCCGACAGGGCAGGGATATGTATGCTGAGGTGCGTACACAACGCGCCTCGGACTTGAGCGAATCTGAAATCTGGTAGAAGCTGCCAGTGCCGGGGGCAAGCCGCAAGGGTCGCCTCCGGGCCGTGAATTCCCAATTAATCGATCAAGGCGGTAACAGCTATAAGTATCGTATAAGTATGATGTACATACTTATCTCCTTCTCCGCACACTTTATCCTCATTCACAATGTCAGCTGAAGAGTCCCAAACTCCAAAACAGCCTATCCATCCTTCGATGCTGTCCAAACTCGACCCAGAATATATCGAATTCCACAACAAAGTGATTCAGTATATAACACCTCCACACACACTTCCTTGGAGTCCTGAACTACGCAATGCACCTGCAGTACCTGGTGCCTCGGATCCTTTGGAGGTTGGTAAGGTGAAGGATTTTGAGCTGGAGCATACGAATATGAGGAGTTTTACGCCGGAGGGGGAGGGGCCGAGTGAGGGTTGGCCGGTGTTTATCTTCTTTCATGGAGGTGCGTCGTGGTTGGTTGAGATCTAGGAAAAAGATGAGAGAGAAGGTTGATACGGCTAGACAGGTGGATGGACGTTTGGGAGTATCGCTAGTGAAACGACGTTTGCCACTAATATGTGTGTCCGTAAGTTGCATGCTACCGTGCTAGCTTCCAGAGACTAAGACTCCGCCTTCGACGCGTTCATTTTACAGGAGCCAAATGCGTCGTAATATCCGTCAATTACCGATTAGCACCAGAATACAAATACCCCGCCGCCGTCGAAGACGCCGTAGAATCTCTACAATGGGTAATCAAGAATGGTAAATCCGAACTTAACGTCGACCTCAGTAAGATCGCTGTCGGTGGTTCTTCTAGGTAGATTCCAATAGTATCAGTATCATGATGCTCTAACTGACCTCCAATTACTCATTCTCGTTCTAGCGGCGGAAACCTAGCCGCAATCCTCGCCCTAAAAGTCCTCTCACCAACTTTCACACCTCCCCTGCCCTCCCCTCTTCTCCTCCAACTCCTAATAGTCCCCGTAACGGATAACACCGCTACAGACTCCCCCGGTGGCCTCTGGGAGTCCAACAAGCACACACCTTGGTTAACCCCCGAACGAATGAACTGGTTTAAAAATAATTACCTCCCTAACCCATCCGATTGGACTAACTGGGATGCTTCGCCGATTTTCGCTCCGAAGGAACTTTTGGGTAAAACTCCTAATGCGTGGATTGGTGTTGCGGAGGTGGATATACTTAAGGAGGAGGGTGTTGTGTACGGTGAAAAGTTGAAGGGGGCTGGAGTAAAAGAGGTTGAGGTGGTTGTCTATAAGGGTGGTCCGCATCCTATCATGGCTATGGATGGTATGTGTCTTCAAGATACTTTGAATATTGTTTGATGATTGATTGCTTTCATCCCTTTTCCCCCTGAATATTCGCCTGCTTCATAGCGTAAGTGCTTGTTTCGATGTCTAAACCTTTGACTCTGGCTTACTTACTACCCTTCCTACGCGTACAGCGCTGTTAAACTTGGGGCACAACTTATCACGGATGCTGCGGGTGCTTTAGTAAAAGCTTTTGGTAACGCATAAGTAGGCTAGTGTCCTCGAGTAGCAGTAAAACTGTATTATCATTTCTACTTACCTTCGCTGAATCCAAGCTGAATCACCGCGCCGGCTGAGATAAGATAGGATATCGAATCAGCGGCCCGGGAAACCTATCTCTCCGATTGCTCTCCGACAACTTTCCGTCGGCGAGTCGGCGGCTACAGTCAAATATATTTCGAGTTCTTGCTCTGTTCTTACTGCTACCTTCTTGATATCGAAACTTGTACGAATATGTCGCAAACTCATACTCCTACCCATGAAGTTGTTGATTTCGGGGTGCCTTTTCACGGTATGTAGTAGAAGACTTGAAGAATGGCCATGAAGGACTAACGGGTTGGCACTGTACTGTTATCTAGCGAGTCGATTAGTATTGGGAGAAGCACCAATATACAGACCTGAAGATGATACGTTACACTATGTCGATCCTTTAGCTGATCCTCCTGAGGTAAGTTTTTAATGCCATTCGCCATTTCATGGATATTCGATATATCTGTTTCGTAGATCCACATCTTACCTCTATCCGACTACAACGCTCAAACGACTCAACCCCGCGTACTCAAACTCACTGATAGCATCTCCGTCGCTGCGTTCCGTAAAGATCACCCTTATTCATACATCGGTGCACGTCTACTTGGATTCGCGTTCATAGATGAAAAAACGGGAGAGATCGAAGAATTAAAACGTACATCTCTATAACCTTTCCCTCTCCAGCACACTGATAACACTTGAGTCGTTCCTACATACATAGAAATGCTCCCAGATTCCGCTCGCGGTAAGCTCCGCTTCAACGACGGAGCCGTAGACTCTAAAGGTCGATTCTGGGCCGGTTCAATGGATCTTACAGGCATGTCACTTCCCCTTAACGATCCATACATCCCCCAAGGTCGTTTGTGGCGATACGATCCTGATGGGACGACGACGGAACATGTTGATGGAATTTACTGTTCAAATGGCATCGGATGGTCACCTGATAATAAGTATATGTACTTTAGTGATTCTTATGGACGTGTTGTTTGGAGGTATGAGTTTGATGAAGAAAGTGGGAGGTTAGGGAGTAGGATTGATTTTGTTGACTTCAGAGTTGCTGGGGATTATACGACTGGAAATCGGACGGCGAAGGAGATTCCGGAACATTTAAAAGGTGGTGAACCTGATGGAATGGTACTTGATACCAAAGGCAATGTTTGGCTTGCGCTGTGGGGAAAAGGTTGTGTGTTGTGCTTTGATTCAGAGGGGACTTTGGTTAGGGAGATTGTGGCAAAGGATACGCCGTATCTTACTTGTACAGGTTGGGCGGGGAAGGAGCTTGATGTGCTATATTGTACGAGTGCACATAGACATGGACTGGGAGGGGAGAAAGGAGGAGCGCTGTTTAGCCTTCAAGCTGGGAAGAGATGGGGCGTCAAGGGATTGGAGAAGTATAGGTTTGGTGGGTGACGTGATTTCAATGACAAACTACAAAGCAACATTACCAAATGAGAGTGCTTGTCACAGAGTCACTGTGACACTGGCTTTTCTAAATGGACACCGACGAGATCACCTATCGAGCCGAGGAACTCAGCTTGGACGAGCGTCGTCTTCGCTGCAGATTGATTGAATGGAGTGAAAATACGGGCAAGTTACTCAAGCTCAACTTCGACCACGCTGCCCAACACCCTAGGATTGGAACTGATTATGGATTTGCTGCGTTGAGCAATCCTGGGTGGTCTACAGACTTACCGTCGGATTTGAAATCAGCAGTATTGGGACCAGACCATCGCAAGAAGCTGGGTAACAAGGCGCACCTAATGGAACTCGTAAAGGCCGGCGATTTTGCTGATTTTGTGCGTCGTGCATGGGTTGAACGTACGTCCTTCAATGCCGTGTTCCTTACTAGCACTCATAGCTTTGTAGCCGCATCTGAGGGGGGCAAGATCCCTAAGCTGTGAGTACTCAATTCTTAGAAGGCATAGGCATAACCATACTTTCATCTAGAGATGACGAGGCAGTGAAACTCCACTCCGCATTCAATTCGCATTTTAGTGGAAGGAATGTCGATTGGTTGAGAGATGCGATTGGAAGATACGAGGACATGTATTACCCGGGAAGTCACTACGGGAAGATGATTGTTTTTGTCCAGAGTCGTGCAACTGGCAAGTCTCGAATACTAGAGGAATTATCCAAACAAGTACGTGTGTGTGATACTCTCGCGACCCTTCTGTTGGCGCTGAACTGTTATATCTAGTGTCTGCTGCTCACAATCTGCTTCAAAGATATCAAACATCTTGACATTATTCCAAGCAAGGGCTGGCCTCCTGGCGATAAACCGATTTCTGACTTCTTTTTCGATCCTCCAAAGCATGGAGAGACTGTATTTACGGTATGTATACTAGCTCAATCTCCTCGAGTGTGCTACGACCATGTGTATAGGGAGAAGAACTTGCGGGCGCATTCTTGGGAGCTCTCATGGCTGTGGTGGCAGAACAGCTCGAAGGTATCCAATCTGCTGAGGACGAAGCCATTGTCGATACATTTCGCAAATCCTGGACCATCGAAGACCCCAGACCGGAGAAAATTAGGCATTCGCAACGTCAAGCATTGCTACAGCAAGTTCAGAGTCGAGCGACGGAGATTTTGGCGACAAATCACGCCCAGCTTCTCGACATCCGGGTACCGCGTCTCCCTTCCCCCTCGAATGCAAGTGACGGTGTCAATGTGGGTGCTAGTTAAGCTGGCTGCGATTCTGACGCTGACTCCTCCCGTCTCTCCGTCAAACAGAGGAGCATTTCCAGGATACAGAACATCTTCAATCTTCTGATCAACAAGCACGCAAAAGCTCTTGAACAAGCCTGTGCAAAACTTTCTCGGCCGCGCTTTATCTTTGCCTTTGATGAGTGTTCAGAATTGGATAAATGTCATGAAACACGGGCCGATGGAATGTCCCTCTTCGCTCTGCAACGAATGGTAACCACTTTGGACGCGTTCAACTTCTGGTTTATCTTCACGGATAGCAATCCTGGCATTGTAGATGTTCAGCCTGCCACGGACAAGTCGAAATCTTTTGTGCTCCAACCAGACCTTCTTCCGCTACCAATGTATCCGTATATCCAATGGGATATCATGGTTCGACCAGACAATTGTGCAAAGACACCATTGGATGCGTCGAAATTCGAGTATCTGAAAAACTACGGTCGGCCTGTTAGCCAATACTCCTTATATGCTGTTATACCGAACTAATACCACTTTTTGCAGTACTGGTCCACTCTGGATACAACAATTCTCCTGGACGCTGCCATAACCAAGCTTCTTTCCGCGGAAGATTTCGAGCCCTACGACCCGAAGCATGTGTTCGCTGTTTTCTCCGCAAGGCTCCTCCTTGAACTCGGCACCGATCAAGCTTCCAGGAAACTAGCAATTGGAGCTGTACAGAACAACATGCGAATCCTGACCGCTATGTCGGACACTGGCACCGTTGAGACATGCGTACCTTCAGAGCCCATGCTGGCTATCGCTGCGGCGGAAGCTCTCCTCAAGTCCGAAGGGACCTACCAAGATGCAATGGAGTGTTTCGTCAAGAAACTCATCTTAAATGGGCGTGTCCTTGAGAGAGGACTTCAAGGGGAATTACTACCACGTATCCTCTTTATGCTCGCTCGAGATTATGCGGTTTCCCTCCGAGGCAGTCGTGAACAGCGCAGGACCGTCCTGGCCGTTGATATAATCACTTTTGGCGACTTCCTGGATGCTCTCCTAGGCAAGAATTTCGGCATCAGACCGACCCGGCGAGAATGGAACGAGGCTGGAGAGACTAGCACACAAGAAAAAGAGGCTGTTGAACGGGAGACCTTGGCACGCAAGATTCTCGAATGGGCCGACATATATTACCTCAACTTCACCCACTTCTACCAGCTTGAGGACCATATCAACGAGTTGTCGTCGGATTTTCTGATTGAATGCTGGCGTCGAGGTGTTGCGCTCACATGCGTCTATAATCAAGCCGTTTTCGACCTCATATTGGTTGTGTATAGGGGCAATCTTTCCAAGCCATTTGATAGTTCGAAATTTGGTTTGGTCTCGGTCCGGGTCAAGCTGCGGGGGGGTGTAGACGGGATCATCGAACAACTTACTTGCCCAGCTGTGGTTGAGAAGACAGGGGACACAGTCCGACGGTGGAAACCCGACCATATCGTCATCCTGATGGACCTGGATACTCGTACTGAATTCAGCGACGGCTCTATGGTACAATTTGGCTATGACAAAGCACGGAGGAAATATTCAGGCAGCCAGGCGTCGCGAGGGTATCTTGACGAGAGTGTGGAACCCAAGCGGTATTCGATTGTTATTCGTGGCCGTAGTCCTTTGCAGTACCGCGTCATCTGGGGGTTTGCGCCTGAATTGACTGGCCTGTGGTCTCGGGAGAGATTGTTGGTTCCTGAACAATTTTCGGATATGGCAACGGCGATGGATAGATCCCTTCATCCACTCCGGGCACAGGGACAGTAGGTCATTGAGACACTGTAAACCGTAACAGGGTGTGATTCTCCTGCGCATCACACCTCCAGGTATTATCTGATTAACAGTGACACGTACAGCATGAATGAAGAACTGCCGAAACGAGTTGTGCGGTCCACGAAGAGCAAGACTACCCAAAACACAGTCCGATGATAATTCCAGAGTAAACTACAAAGCAATAGTATTTATATAAGTACAAAACAGGCTACCAAGTAATGCATCCCGGAAGCTTTAATACGAAGTTACAGTCAGATACATTGGGCTAATTACATATATGAAAAATACACATGGTGTTACCACTGGAGTCATTGAATACATAGAACGGGAATCCGAAAGGGCGGCAGGAAGCTGAGCTGCATGCGTATTAGTGAAGGAGGCTGTCGGAGACCTGAAGAGAAGACTCGCTGCCATCTTCTATGTTAGGTCTATAACTCCAGGGGGTATGATTCGACCGTTCCGTCTCCCTGCGCCTATTCCCTCATCTATATTCTCGGACTCTTGCTTGATACCAGGTTCCTGTTTGACACCAGGCTCTGTTTTTACGTGTTTCGTCTTTCTACGTTTCCTTTGCCTCATAGCATCAAGTTGTTCCTAAAATGAAAACATAGGTTTGAGGAAGCGCGCCGAAGCTAAAATGCAAAGTACCTGAAGCGCTTTGATCTGATTGTCAGTCTTTTCGTCGTCGTCGTCGTCGTCATCGTTGACCTCTGTAAGGTCCAACACCTCATCCAGAGTAGCAGAGCGTTTTTGAGGCAGGGGAGGTGCTATTCCGTTGGCGCGTAGAATGTCTTGAACAGAGCTAAGAGCAAGGCACGGCGATTTAATTCGATAAACATACCTAGGGGGCGATATCTAAATGAGAATGTTGCGAGCGTAGCTGTCCTCTCAACTTTACGGATAGACACCCGTGTGCAAGCACTTTCCTCGCCGAACCTAGGAGATGATTTTCAGGAAAGGGGCAATCTTTGTAGAGCTTGGAGAGATTTACTTGATATGATGAGCTATTGCTTTCTTGGAACGTTCGTGCAGTTTGACATGTTCCGGGGAAAGAATGGATCTCTTTGTATAGCCTGAATCTTTCTTCAAAACTACAATGCTAGATACTGTCAACCTGATCTCTCCGAAGTCCTGGTATGAAGCGGTCAAATATTGATCGTCATCTGACAAAGGATACCAAGTACAAATTGAGAAAATGAAGTGAGTATGAATAGGATAGATCTACCTGTAAGCTCCAATTTGGAAAATATGAAAGGTCTCTCGGTCGTTTCAGAAGTAGGCACTGAGCTTATTGTTCTCTTGACTGTCTTGTCCGACACGAAAACAAGTTTCCCGTCTGCGAACTTGCCGTCGAGATATACATCGCCTACTATGTCTGTCGCCGTAGGCTTTACCTCAAACTTAATGGAGAATTTCTGCGCGTATTTCATTTAGCCACTCCAGTCAGTTCAGAACAAAGTAAGCACCTTGTCAACCTCAGAGGGGATCCAACAACTGACATGGGTATCCTCGGTGGTCACATTGTACATAGGAAGTTCTGCGTCGTCAACTGATATCCAAGCTGTGAAATCTCCTAAGTTCAAGGGCATCTTGAGAAGTGGATGCTGGGAGTCGGGTTTAAAGTGTTATTGCATCACATGATCGCACTTCAGCAACTACATTCATTGTCAAATATTCATCGACCAGAACTGCCAACGACCTTCAACGGTGTTCAACTTGAATACCGCTGGAAAGTCGAGAAAATGATTCCAAGTTGAATACTTAGAAGGTGAGTATCTAATTAAAATTACTTAGATTGATTTAATTCACGCGTCCAACGTGTTGCTCGTCCCAAAAATACCAGTTTAATACCACCGTGGGCGGCGCGCACCTCTACCACAAGGTCGACTTCTCTTTCTTCGACCTCCACTTCCATGATCTTGTTACGTTTACTATTCCTTTTCTTCACGACAAGCGTCTCCGCTTACGGCTACCTCGCTGGTGTATCGATCAATGGTCAATCCTACTTCGGCAGTGCTCCAAATGGGAACGAGTGCGATGACTGCTAGCTCGAACACGCTTGAGAACGTCTTCTCGTAACCAATTCTGATACAATCTTGCACTAGGCTTGAAGCCTCTAACGCAGGAGTAGACTAACAAGCTAGATTAATGACAGAGAAACAACATCGGGAGATCAAACGAGAACAAACCCAGACATCGGCCGCGTTCACAACCTACGTTCCACGAGTTCGCAATAGCTGTTCAGTCTTCACCCTAGCCAGCGATGGTGCATCCACCACAAGACTCGAGCTCCGTAAAGGTATCTAGACATTCGTAACCAGTGGCGGCACCCGTCACCAGTGCCAGGGATAGGGCAGGCGTCTAGACCGCTAGGGCAAGGAAAGAGGGAGATGTCAAACGACTGAGAATCACGCTTCCATCCTCCTTGGCTACCGAAACCAGACCTGAACCGTAAACGCCACCAGGATAAGAACTTGAGAGATGAGACGGTGGAGGGGAAGGCTTGTGGACGTGAAAGAAAATGACAAGAACAGAAAGAATGGGATGATCGCGGAGAAAGGAGAAAGGGACTAGGTGCGTGAATTGTGGATCAGGGATAGGAATGGCAATGAGTTTAAGTTCGGGGGTAGGACTCAAACTGAGGCACCGCAAACGATCTATAAGCAGGAAGAGGAAGATGGCGGCGCGAAACCGAAGCCGACTTGTGCCAGAGCTCGATTTCTCCAACTCGAGCTCGGACTGGAAGTCGTACCTGGACTTGGATCTGGACTTGGAGTTCGGTCCAGCTGAACATGGACATGAACGCCGTGCGGAGACGACCTCTGCGTCTGAAGGTGTGAATTGTGACTGGTACCCAGGTATGACATGAATGATCATGAGTATTAGTTAAGTAGATACAGTAGGCTGATGATATGAAAGATACACATGATATTACCACTGGAGTCGTTGGATACACAGAACGGAAAAGGTGACAGCTAGCTGCATGCTAATTATATTAGTGAAAGGAGGTTCCCAGAGACCTGAAAAGAAGACTCACTGTCATATTTATGTTAGATCTATAACACCAAGATGTATGATTCGACCATTCCGTCTCCCTGCACCTATTCCCTTGTCTATATTCTCGGACTCTTCCTTGATACCAGGTTCCAGTTTGACACCAGGCTCCGTTTTTACGTGTTTCGTCTTTCTACGTTTCCTTTGCCTCATAGCATCAAGTTGTTCCTAAAATGAAAATGTGGGCTTAAAGAAGCATGCCGAAGCTGAAATGCACAGTACCTGAAGYGCTTTGATCTGATTCTCAGTCTTTTCAAGTTCTTTGTCATCGTCGTCATCGCTGTCATCGCCATCGTTGACCTCTGTAAGGTCCAACACCTCGTCCAAAGTAGCAGAGCGTTTTTGAGGCAGGGGAGGTGCTATCCCGTTGGCACGTAGAATGTCTTGAACAGAGCTAAGAGCAAGGCACGGCAAATTGATTGGATGAACATACCTAGGGGGCGATATCTAAATGAGAATGTTGCCAACATAGCTGTCACCTCAATTGTATCGACAGGCATAGGCTCTTCGCAAGTGCTTTCCTCACCGAACCTATGAAATGATTATTAGGAAAGGAGTGATCTTTGTAGAACTTAGAAAGATTTACTTGATATGATGAGCAATTGCTTTCTTGGAACGTTCATGCAGTTTGACATGTTCTGGGGAAGAGACGGCTTCCGTACTATCAAAGCCTGAATCTGTCTCCACAACTATGACACTGCATACTTCCAACCTAATTTCTCCGAGGTCCTGGTATGAGGCAGCCAAATATTGATCGTCGTCTGACAAAGAACACCAAGCACAAATTGAGAAAAAGGAAGTGAGTACATATGAATAAGATAGATCTACCTGTAAGCTCCAATTTGGAAAACATGAAAGGTCTCTCAGTCGTTTCAGAAGTAAGCACTGAGCTTATTGTCCTCTCAACTGTCTCGTCCGACACAAGAACAAGTCTCCCGTCTGCGAATTTACCGTCGAGATATACGTCGCCTATTATGTCTGTCGTCATAGGTTTGACCTCCAGCTTAACGGAGAATTTCTGCGTGTATTTTATTTAGCCACTCCAGTTAGTTCAGAACAAAGTAAGCACCTTGTCAACTTCAGAGGGGATCCAGCAACTGGCGTGGGTATTCTCGGTGGTCACATCGTACATGGGAAGCTCTTCATCGTCAACTGATATCCAAGCCGTGAAATTCCCTAAATTCAAGGGCATAAGTATTGAGAACTGGCAGTGGATGCTGGGAGTCGGGTTTAAAGTGTTATTGCATCACATGATCGCACCTCAGCAACATTCAAATATTCATCGACCAGAACTGCCGACGACCTTCAACAGTATTCAACTGGAAGAAGGTTGAAGACCACTGGAGACTATAGAATTGAGAAAATGATTCCAAATTGTATACTTAGAAGGTGAGTATCTAATTAAAATTACTTAGATTAATTTAATTCACGCGTCCAACGTGTTGCTCGTCCCAAAAATAATAGTGAAATACCCCCGTGGGCGCCCACCTCCACCGCAAGGTCGACTTCTCTCTTTCTTCGACCTCCACTTCCATGATCTTGTTACT
Organism: Neonothopanus nambi; assembly: GCA_003987895.1. Taxonomy (NCBI): domain Eukaryota; kingdom Fungi; phylum Basidiomycota; class Agaricomycetes; order Agaricales; family Omphalotaceae; genus Neonothopanus; species Neonothopanus nambi. The sequence goes on along the minus strand of RCHF01004500.1, from coordinate 2,848 downwards.
TTTCCTCTTCCTCTTCTTCACGACAAGCGTCAATGCACACGGCTACCTCGCTGGCGTATCGATCAATGGTCAATCCTACTCCGGCAGTGCTCCAAATGGGAACGAGTGCGATAACTGCTAGCTCGAACACACTTGGGAACGTCTTCTCGTAACCAATTTTGATACAATCTTGCACTAGGCTTGAAGCCTCTAACGCAAAAGTAGACTAACAAGCTAGATTAATAACAGAGAAACAACATTGGGAGATCAAACGAGAACAAACCCAGACATCGGCCGCGTTCACAACCTACGTTCCACGGATTCGCAATGGCTGTTCAGTCTTCACCCTGGCCAGCGGTGGTGCATCCACCACAGGACTCGAGCTCCGTAAAGGTATCTAGACATTCGTAACCAGTGGCGGCTCGCGTCATCGGTGCCAGGGATAGGGCAGGCGTCCAGACCGCTAGGGCAAGGAAAGAGGGAGATGTCAAACGACTGAGAATCACTCTCCCACCCTCCTTGGCTACCGAAACCATGCCTGAACCGTAAACGCCACCAGGATAAGAACTTGAGAGATGAGACGGTGGAGGGGAAGGCTTGTGGACGTGAAAGAAAATGACAAGAACAGAAAGAATGGGATGATCATGGAAAAAGGAGAAAGGGACTGGGTACGTGAATTGTGGATCAGGGATAGGAATGGCAATGAGTTTAAGTTTGGGAGGAGGAGGAGGATAACCGGCACTGGGTCCCACTCAGGAACGGCCGGGGAGTAGGGCTCAGACTGGGGCACCGCAGACAATCTATAAGCAGGAAAAGGAAGATGGCGGCGCGAACCCGAAGCCGGCTTGTGCCGGAGCTCGATTTCTCCAATCTCCAACTCAAGCTCGGACTGCAAGTCGTACCTGGACCTGGATCTGGACTTAGAGTTCGGTCCAGCTGAACATAAACGTCGTGCGGAGACGACCTCTGCGTCTGAAGGCGTGAATCGCGACTGGTACCGAGGTGTGACATGAATGAGTATTAGCTAAGTAGATACAGTAGGCTGATGATATGAAAAATACACATGATATTACCACTGGAGTCGTTGGATACACAGAACGGAAAAGGCGACAGGCAGCTGCATGCTAATCATATTAGTGAAAGGAGATTGCCGGAGACCTGAAGAGAAGACTCACTGCCATCTTCTATGTTAGGTCTATAACTCCAAGGTGTATGTTCCGTCTCCCTGCACCTATTCTCCCGTCCGTAATCTCAGACTCTTCCTTGATACCAGGCTCCGTCTTTATGTGTTTCGTCTTTCTACGTTTCCTTTCCCTCAGAGTATCAAGTTGTTCCTGAAACGAAAATGTAGGTTTGAGGAAGCACGCCGAAGCTGAAATGCAAAGTACCTGAAGTGCTTTGATCTGATTCTCAGTCTTTTCATCGTCGTCGTCGTCATCATCGTTGACCTCTGTAAGGTCCAACACCTCATCCAGAGTAGCTGAGCGTTTTTGAGGCATGGGAGGTGCTATTCCGTTGGCGCGTAGAATGTCTTGAACAGAGCTAAGAGCAAGGCACGGCGATTTAATTGGATAAACATACCTAGGGGGCGATATCTAAATGAGAATGTTGCGAGCGTAGCTATCTTCTTAACTTCATAGCGAAGCCTCCGGGTGCAAGCACTTTCCTCGCCGAACCTAGGAGACAATTTTCAGGAAAGGGGCGATCTTTGTAGAACTTGGAGAGATTTACTTAACATGATGAGCTATTGCTTTCTTGGAACGTTCATGCACTTTGATATGTTCCGGAGAAAGAATGGCCCCTTCCATAAGGCCTGAATCTTTCTTCAAAACTACGATGCTGGATACTGTCAACCTGATCTCTCCGAGGTCCTGGTATGAGGCCGCCAAATATTGATCATCGTCTGACAAAGGATACCAAGTACAAATTGAGAAAATGAAGTGAGCATGAGTAGGATAGGCCTACCTGTAAGCTCCAATTTGGAAAACATGAAAGGTCTCTCGGTCGCTTCAGAAGTAGGCACTGATCTTATTGCTCTCTTGACTGTCTCGTCTGACACAAAAACAAGTCTCCCGTCTGCGAACTTGCCATCGAGATATACATCGCCTATTATGTCTGTCGTCATAGGTTTGACCTCAAACTTAACGGAGAATTTCTGCGAGTATTTCATTTAGCCGCTCCGGTCAGTTCAGAACAAAGTAAGCACCTTGTCAACTTCAGAGGGGATCCAGCAACTGACATAGGTATCCTCGGTGGTCACATCGTACATGGGAAGCTCTTCATTGTCAACTGATATCCAAGCCGTGAAATTCCCTAAATTCAAGGGCATAAGTATTGAGATCTTGAGAACTGGCAGTGGATGCTGGGAGTCGGGTTTAAAGTGTTATTGCATCACATGATCGCACCTCAGCAACATTCAAATATTCATCGACCAGAACTGCCAACGACCTTCAACAGTATTCAACTTGAAGAAGCTTGAAGACCGCTAGAGACTATAGAATTGAGAAAATGATTCCAAATTGTATACTTAGAAGGTGAGTATCTAATTAAAATTACTTAGATTAATTTAATTCACGCGTCCAACGTGTTGCTCGTCCCAAAAATAATAGTGAAATACCCCCGTGGGCGCCCACCTCCACCGCAAGGTCGACTTCTCTCTTTCTTCGACCTCCACTTCCATGATCTTGTTACTTTTCCTCTTCCTCTTCTTCACGACAAGCGTCAATGCACACGGCTACCTCGCTGGCGTATCGATCAATGGTCAATCCTACTCCGGCAATGCACCAAATGCCAAACCGACCGACAGCGTCATACGACAAGTCAGCGACATAGGTCCTGTTCAACCAGCAACAAATCCATTCTTAAATTG
>RCHF01004499.1:0-21624 GCA_003987895.1 Neonothopanus nambi | reverse complement strand
AGAAGTACTGACAACATCTCTTACAGGTCTTCTTTGCATTACATGCACTGACTTGTCTGTGCTGGCTACCAACAATTACCCGGAGAAATGGTATGTTGGTACTCTTAGCCACTTCTGGAAAACTCATTTAGGCTGTCACCAGTCTTTCTAATTACGGCGGAATACCGGTCAAAGCTGAATATTGCCACGAAGCAGTAAGCACGTGTTTTGGTGGTCGTTGGCACCACTTAACTCTTTCGTTTGATTCAGGCTCTTCGTCTGGTTCTTCACGCCGTGTCTACGTCTGCTTCAAGATATGGACGGTATATTGAGCCGCTTCTATCCCTTTCTATAGATTTTTACGTTCGACTATTCATTCGGGTGAACTCTTCCCCGGCCCAGGTCAAGCGCGCTTTGACGTATGTTACTATTCTTCATCGTACGACTGACTCATCAACCGCGGTAATAGGAAGACATCGACTTATTTTATCTGTACTTCCTGTCAGGCCTTCTACGAACAGTCTCTTGGCCGGATGGTGGAGAAGAAGGCATCAGAGAAGAATGTTAACATCCTATTTAAAACACAACCTGGTCCTACTGTAGGCGACAAATGTCCAGAATGTGACTCGATTCTACATGTAGGCCAAGTTTTCATGCCTTTTCTGCTTAAACTGATTGCTTGATAATTAAGATAGCAGGCCCGATGTGGTCCGGCCCTATACACGACAGAGAATTCGTTTCAAAGGTGCTGGAACACACCGAAGGACACGCTAACTGCTACGGCACTTCAACCCGTATGAAAGGGATGCTTACGGTTGCAAAAGAGGTCATATCTACTCAGTTGATATATATTTGGCAATCTTCTGACTTTGCGTATAGGAACTACCTAGTCCCTTCTACTTCACCCCCTCAAAGGTTTCCAGCTTCTTTCACTGTCTGACACCATCTTTGGATGATGTTGCGTAAGTTACAGGCAAGCTTAAAATTTAACATCGTCAACTGAGTCTTTCGTAGTTCCGCTTTATTGCACGCAGGCCATAAAATATCTCGCTCCCATGCATCAGCAGGCTCCCTGAAAACTACAGGCACATGTCAAGATATCTTTGATGTGTTCCGTTCGTGGGTCAAGTTGAACCCTATCAAGAACGTGTCGGATAAGTCGCCCGCTATCCGATTGCTGTCTCGAGAACCAAGGTAAATGAAAACTTTGACGTGCATTTACAATTCTAACTGTCACTGCAGGGTCGAAGCCAACTTTAAGAGACACCCGGATTCAGTTACTCCTTCCTCGAAAGTCAAGTTGGTTAGATACCAAGAGACACCAGCCCACTGGGGCCCAGGAACAAAAGCTGTGGCAGGTACAAGCACTAAAAGGAAGAGAAAAGAGGATGAATGAGAGCGAACAGCAATGCTGCTCTATTATCATACATTTGATTCCGTTAGGACTAAATCTACACAACACGAGTGACTATTCTGATAGAAATACGAAAAGATGATAAGACACTAGCAAAAATTGACATATATATGCAGTAAATGGGGAAAGGAATCAAACTCATTTAGCAGATCCTTGAGTAATGAAAGGGTGCTGTAGCAGTTCGAAAGCTGAGGGTCTTGCCTCATAGTTAACGTCGAATGTGCGAGCGAGGAAGTCCTGTGCCTCGGCCGAGATATCAGAAGGTATTGTTGGTCTAGCCGATGAACCAATCTAGAATGCACGGTCAGAAGATTTTGGTGTGGTTGGTTGAATGAACTGACTTTGAAAATGGCCTGCATCTGGGTCAACTGGGCCCATGGATGTTCACCTGTGAGCATCTCCACCACCAAGCAGCCAACACTCCAGATGTCCGCTTTCTGAGTATGACCACTCTGTTTGACAACTTCAGGGGCCATCCAAAATACAGATCCCTGCAGGGATGGTCGATGCGCCCGATTACCGGCTAACGCCTCTAAAGGAAACAATCAATCCCTGCTCGCAGATTAAGTAATATCTCAAAGACGACTTACGGACGTCGACTTTCTTGGAAATCCCAAAATCAGAAATCTTCACGCCACCTTTATTATCCACAAGAATGTTCGCGCCTTTAATGTCGCGATGAATGATATCACGTTCATGCAAGTAACTAAGTCCTTGAAGTATCTGGCGCACAAAATTCCTCACGAGCGTCTCCTCAAAGGCGCCGTAGTTACGTAAAAGAGCTGTGACAGACCCGCCGGGAACGTACTCGAGGAAAATGTTCAAGCAATCATCTTCTAATGAAGAATCTGCAAGCAACAACACTGTAAGTTCTGAGAAGGAAGGCCGAAAAAATGTTCTTACAAAGATATTGCACGATATTATCGTGCTGTAGATCTTGGAGTAATTCAATCTCGTGTTCAAGCGCACTCAGCATGCTCTTTTTTCGCTCTAGATTCGGAGCCGAACCAGTGGGCAATTCGACTTGTTTGACAGCCATAAGGGTACCAGTTGAAGCATCCATTCCAAGATACACTTTGCCAAAAGAACCAGCGCCAATCAGCGCACCCTTGATCCATTTGTTGGCGGCTATAAGAGTGGAATTCGTTACAAGGCGAACACTATGAAGCTGTAACAACACTTACTTCGTTTTGTTACGGCTCCGGCTCCATCCTCGTCATCCGCATCATCTCCTTCGTCATTAAGTGTTTCACCTTCGTCCTCCTCATCTTCTTCATCCTCATCTTCTTGAAGTGTAGTCGAATCACCGCCCTCTTCATGGTCTACCTCCGTCCAATCTTCAGGGTCAGAAGACTCGGCTGTTCCTATTGCCATGCTCTCCCTTTGACTTTCCCGTCGACTTTCGACCTCTTTTGTGATTTCATCTACCGTCATCAAACTAGCCGTGTCAGAACGGTCACGTTTGCTTCGCAACTCCGTCATGTAGCTCATACGCCGGGATAGATGAGAAGCATTTGACGAGGCGCGGGACATACGCATACTGTTAGCTCCAGTAAGGTTTTCAAGCGATTCTGAGAACGACTCCGAGGGGAAAGGAATCGGCGGAAGCAGCTGAGGTTGTGTACCAATATTTCGGTCACTAGGAATATTGGGCTGTTCTTCATTCAAATCGACAGAAGTTCCATCCTCGGTCGATAATGACATACGAGGAATCTCCTCTGCCGTAATTATAGAGGCGTCGTCCTTAACCAAATCTTGTTTGTAATCTTGTTTGTCTGGTAATGGGGGAGGAATTGAGGACGAGAATGAAGTTCGTGAAGGAGAGTAATTAGATGATGCTCTCGTGGCAGTTCCGGAACCTTGAGTACTGCTACTAAAGCGAGAAGGTAATGGCGGATTCCACGACGCCACACTGTCTCTTTTCGAGCTGGTGGAAACTCTCGACATCCTAGACATTCTCGATGCAGCGGTGTTCGAGCGTGTCATCATACTATGCCTCTTCGTGCGCTCCAGAACCTTCTTCTCCGTGTTCGGGAAGAATTCTGTCAAATGATTAGTGATGAGCTCGCTGGGAGGACGCTGGCCGAAGAAGTTGCGTAGCTTCGAAGGACGCTTGGTGTTGGCTGCGGTAGGGCTAAGACGTCCTGAAGTCCCTGGCGTGCCTCTCCCAGAGCCTGTGGGGGATGGTGGTTCTAAGGCACGCTCAGGATCACGAACGCCCAGACCACTAAGAATGCTGATGGAGCTAGCACGTTTAGTAGCTTTGCTCGTGGCATTCAGGTATTTGGATTGTGAAGGGGGAGAGTTACTACCGCCGTTGTCGGGGCGTCTTACCCGAGCAATACGACGAAGTATGAGTGGGTGTTCCCGATTAGGATGATCAAGGGGAGCATGGCACACCGATAACAGTTCCGCCTCGGTCAAAGGATCGCCTGCCCCATGTTCTAGATAGGCGCCCCATCCATCAACACAAAGTCCCCCGTTGTCCGTCGTTGCAATGTCCATCAGCCCATCTGTATCCTCTCCCGAACCTCTTGCACCCACTTTGCCAAACTTCTTCAAGACCTTCTCCAGTATCTCTACACCTCCCGAGCATGTATTCACATCGATCGTAAAGGTCTGACCCTCGTCTGGCAGAAGAAACTTCACTAATTTTCGCCTCAAATCATCTAGCGAGGGAGCATTACTATGTGAAGGTGTGCCTGGGTTGAATGCTCCCTTATTTGAACCATAGATCTGGGACGGAGGCGATGGAGTACTCATATTTGACGATGCACTAGCAAACTGCTCTTGTATCGGCGACAAATTTACGAGGTTCTGCGAGCCTGGTGCTTGAAGGCCTCCGGCAGTTGCATACGGATGATTAGATCCTGTTCCACCAGGGGACGTCCGCTTGCTGTTCGGACTGGAAGACTGAGTTGAATTAGCACCCACGGAGCCACTTCGACCATGTGGACGGGCACCCGGCAGAGGAGACGTAGAGCGCGAGTTGGATTGGGGGGTTTTCCCGCCTCCCGGGTTCCCGGGACGTGGATCGGCAGGAAGATGATATCCCGCCCAGCTGCTTGCAGACGAAGGCGTAAGCAGATCACGGCTATTATTTTGATCACCGGGAGTTGGCGTCCGTCTACCGCTTACTGCCGCAGGATTCCGGGCAGAAGCACGACCAGGGGGAGGCAGCGGAGGCTGGCCTCGAGGAGGGGGAGGAAGAGGAGGTAGACCACTGCGGGAAGATGTAGTGGAATGCGTGGTACTGGGCGTTACACTAGATGAACTGTTGGTTGATGCGGTGGGGATACTTCCAGTGGAAGAAACGGAGTGGGAATTAGGAAGGGGAAGGGGACGAATGGGGTGGCTAACTCCAGTGACATTACTTCGTGCTGAATCTGGTGGCTGTTCGCGAATCAGACGAGGGAGGTCATTTCGAGCATTTGAGGTGAGATGAAGAGGAGCAGGCCGAACTGCCCGACGTCGCGAGGTAGGAGATGTTTCTGGCAGTTCCTCCGCACCAGAGCCGGCGGCAGTGGGCTCATTGCTCAAATCTACCGTATTCAGCCTGCTGGGCGCTCGAACATCTATAGGAGGTGTTCTAGCTGCTGATCGTTGCCTTAAAGACTTGACCGCATTCAAGATCCTCAACCTATCACCAATACTCGATATGCCCATCTCTTGTAGCGTTGTCTGGTCCAATTCCAGTAGTATATCACCACGAATATCGTTAGCGCGGAATGTAGCCGCATGGTTGCCGCATTTGATATCAGCCAACCAACGCGCTACATGGCTATCCGTCCATGTACGGATAAATTCAGCATAAGTCATCCCTGGAGGTGGTTCGAGGAAATTGGACATCTGGCCGGTAGTGGGTGTAGAGGGGAAAGGAGATGTTTGGCCACGTATTGTAGTCACGAACGAGCGAGCAATACCAGGCTGAGATTGAAAAGAGGGTGAAGCAGGAGAAGAAGGTTTAGGAGGTGATTCTGAGGAGTCTGCAGCATTGTGATACGTCCCATTAATAGCGACTGCGGCCATTTCCAACAAACATATACCCAGATACCGCTTGCGAACGGTGACCCAAATCAACAAAAGAAATACAAGGCTGAAATGCTTTGAGTTTTAATTGAGAATATGAAAGCACTCGAACGGTGTGAGGATAGGCGCGAATTCGTGAAAGTAGGCGTGAAATACAAGTGCAGGGGACGTGAGCACTATAAAATGGCAGGTAAATTTAAAGCGCCATACAGACAAAGTGGAAAATGAAACCAACCCGTAAAAAGCAAGGTGCCTTTCGTGCAGCAATGTCTCTTCAAGAAGACAGACCCAGTCTTCTTTACTGAGCTGGCCACAATAGCGAGCTCGACAATGTCGAAGGGAGAGGAGATGGATAGTTACGTAATGGAAACTTACTAGCTTTAGCTCGCCGTAGCAACGGGGTCCGACTCCCAGGTCGTCTCAGGTCGTCTCTGATTCGCTCACGGAATTTTGAATGTATATCTGCCACTGGCCAGTGGTAAGTATCTGATAGATCACTCAGAGAATGGATGGTTGCAATCTACGTGGTTCTATATGCTTACACATATCCAGAGTGCAGTGCACATTCAATGCGATGGTAGAGCATTGCCGCCATTAAGCTAGTCTGAGGCAGCCTCAGCCTGGAGTCTGCGAGGCCAAATTCAATAATGGATCTTTAATCCCATTGGTTGCCAGGTACAAGGGAATTCTATTGGAGGCTCAACAAGGACAGATGACTCCGACTCTGAGTACTTTAAGCTTACTCAGACTCAGACTTCAGTTACTGCAGTCTTGGGCCTAGGCCTGACCACTGGACATATGCTAATGAATTAGGTTCTATGTTCTACGATATTCATGCAGCTGACAATGTGAAACCTTAGTGTGAAAAATGCGGAAGGATGGGGGCTACAAGCGCGTCAGATCTGCGTCGGTGCAAAACACACCTTATACACCTTATCAAGCTACGAGAATTGTTCACGCCGTAACAGGCATTCAAAAAGCTTCAAGTTGAATGATTCGCTGAAGCAGCGAAATGACGGAATCAGATACCGTGGCTTGGAGAGGTGCGCAAGGATCTGCAAGAATGCGCAGCATCAAACGAAATAATTCCGTACATAACATATATGTATGTAACCGAAGGGGTAATCTGGGGTAATCTAACGAGACAGCCATTTTGAATGTCAAAGCTAGTTCCACGAAATACTGCGTCGACAGGAATTGAAAAATATCATAGGGGTCTGAACGCTGGGGTATAATCCAATTGATGATGAATGTTATGTAATGCTAGGCTCAATAACTGCAGTTCAACGTGTATGTAGATGCGCACCTTCATAGATACTAAATGGCATTTGGCAAAGTCTGTCACCAAGATCGCATTGTCGCAAACAGGTAATTGGGCAGTATAGGCAGTGAGCGTAGTAAAACATACAATTGTCTGCTTTTGAAGCTGATACGGTGCCTGATAATCTCTCCTTGTTCGAGTCCGATCTTCAGAACATTTTCATCAGGCTTGACAAGGCTCGACACAGGGAAATGCGATTTGTGACAAGATCCTAATCAAACATTTCATCTTTATGTCTTTTTTTATTTTTTATTTTATTTTTCAAGCTTGGCAGTCTTGTGTAGCCGTGTGACAACTGATTAGGAGGCTAGACTGCCTCGCGGCGACCACCGTGGCGACAACTGTCAGGATTGACATCGAGCGGCAAAGTAAGTAGTCTTGGGAGCTCATAAGTAGCAGGCTCTGTATAGCAGCTATTTTCCTCGAAATAAGGTCTACACACAAATACCAGTCAAAAGAGACCGACGAAAGAGCTGTATTTCCGATACTTACTAATAGTAAGGGGCCGGGCTCTCAGGAGGTGAAGTCGTTGACGGAGGTGGCTGTGTGAACGATAAATAAGACAAGGCAACGGGAAACGGGAAACGTTGGCCGCTGTCTGTGTCAATCCATCAGTCATAGTCCGAGTTTCCAGCATAAAGTTCACCCCAGTCTCTCCTTTCTTTCTTACTTCTAACCCGCCATGCGGTTTCCTACCGCCTTCACCGTTTTTTCTTTTCTACTTGCCTCTTTCGTGGCCGCCTCACCTTACAGAGATGATCTGCAGGATTACAACCTCAACGTCAACAAGGATGCGACTGACCCTACTCAGTATTCCACTACTCGTTCCAATACCACCTACACGCCTTCGCCGGACAATTGGCGCTCTCTCCCTGTCTACACTATCCTTCTCGACAAATTCGCCGATGGCGACCCTTCAAATAATGACTACTTTGGTACATTGTACGAAAACGATTGGCGCGAGACCCAACTTCGTTTCGGTGGTGACCTCAAGGGTCTCGTCTCTCGTCTTGACTATCTCCAGGGAATGGGAATCAAAGTCATTTTCATTTCCGGCACTCCTTTTTTGAACATGTTGTGGCAAGCCGACAGTAAGTCCATTTTACGTTCCTCCATTTATCTACTTACTAACTTGCGCCCTATTCAGGTTATTCCCCTCTTGATTTTACTGTCTTAGACCCTCATTGGGGCACTTGGGATGATTGGGTCAATACTATTGATGAGATTCATGCCCGGGGCATGTACCTCATGGCTGATTTCACCGTCGGGACTATGAGCGATCTTATTGGCTTTGACGGGCAAGTTTCCTTTTATGCGGCTTACGGTTTGAACTTACCCTTTGATTAAGATTTCTTAACACTACTGCTCCTTTCGATCTCAACGAATATGATGGTGTCTGGAAGCACCCTAACTATATGCCATGGAACTTCACGGAGTACAAGGATTTCCAGGTAGGCAGCACTTCAGACTCAGCATGTTCTTCTCAAGTCAAACATATCATAGATTGTCAATACTCGTAATACGTCTTGTGATATGCCTAAATTCTGGCAAGACGATGGTACAATCGTCACTGTCGAGACTAATGGCTGTTTTGAGTCTGACTTCGATCAGTATGGTGATATGGAAGCTTTCGGTGTGCATCCCGATTGGCAGCGTCAGCTTTCCAAGTTCGCTTCCGTGCAGGATCGTCTACGAGAATGGAAACCGTCGGTGATGTCCAAGCTCACAACCTTTTCATGCATGGCCATTACTGCACTCGATATCGATGCCATTCGTATCGACAAAGCTACTCAAGTTACCGTTGACGCACTTGCACAATGGGCTTCGAGCACACGAGGGTGTGCCGCTAAACTTGGGAAGAACAACTTCTTCATTCCTGGTGAAGTCACTGGTGGCGATACCTTCGGGGCGCTTTATATGTAGGCATCTCTTTTGCATTTCTTTCTTGTGTGTCTCACCCATAAATGCCCTTTAGTGGCCGTGGACGGACTCCCACTATGCTTCCACCTGGTTTCCTCGCTGCAGCCAACGTGACTTCCAGCATGTCCCAGTACTTCCTTCGCGATGCTCCTCTCAACGCACTTGATGGTGTTGCATTCCACTACTCCATCTATCGGTCCCTTACCCGCTTCCTCGGCATGGATGGTAACCTCCAGGTTGCTTATGATGTTGATGTGAACTTCATCACTGCTTGGAATCAGATCTTTGTCGACAACGATTTTGTGAATTCTCAAACCGGTATCTTGGACCCGAGACACATGTACGGTACAAGTAACTTTGATGTGTTCCGATGGCCAAGTCTGGAGAATGGCACACAGAGAAGTGCGCTCGCAACATTCATTACATCGTTAGTCATGCCTGGTATGGTGCTGGTGAGTAATGCTGCCCAATTGTCACTACATCTGTTGATTTGATCGGCGCAGTATTATTACGGAGAGGAGCAGAACCTTTATCTCTACGACACCGGTGCAAACAACTATCTCTATGGGTAAGTATGTCAGTCCCTAACCCAAAGGCCGTAGCTAAATAGCATCTACAGTCGTCAAGCCATGCCGGGAAACCAAGCGTGGAAGCGTCATGGTTGTTACAAACTCGGTTCGACACAGTATTTCAATATGCCACTTGATAAAGGCGCGCTTGGTTGCTACGATGATTGGAATGCTCTCGATCACTTTGATCCCACAATGGACTCTCGCCGTCTGTTCGCACAGTTCAATCACCTTCGAACTGTGTATGGTGCTCTTCAAGATGGTTTTAATCTGGTTCAGAGAGGGAACTGGACATACTTTATTCAGCGTCCTGGTTCGAATGGTACTGCGACGGAGATGGGTTTATGGTCTATCTCGCGTTCTGGAATCGACAGTGTGCAGACTCTCAATGGGACGTATAAAGATCAAGTGTGGATGCTGTACACCAACGAGAATACCACCAATACCTGGTCGTATGACTGTAAACAGTCGCTCTGGATTTCATCGCCGTTCCAATCCGGGACAACAGTCAGGAACTTGTTTGCACCCTACGAGACATATACTTTGGAGGATTCACTGTCTTCTTACAATAATGACAGTCAAGCGCCTTGGTTTGGTTGCTTGAGCTCACTTACGATGGCCCCGTTCGGGTTCAAAGCGCTTGTTCCCGTTGACCAATGGACCGCTCCACCTCCTGCTTTGACGGCTTTCAACCCCGGTCATGATGCGCGGATTCTTGTCCACGAGGGAGACGCAAATGCAACGACTGTCGACATTTCGCTCGAGTTCAATACTGAGATGGACTGCACCAGTGTCACCAATAGCATTTCACTCAACATGTCCAGCTCAGGACATGGGTCGACTCCCACTATCACAAATACGAATTGTGGTAATTTGACGAACCCCGCCACCGGAAATGTCCAGGGAGTTTCACAAACTCAGTGGGTTTGGAATGGAACACTGACGAATTTCCCGGATGGCATCCTGACAATTACTGTGAATAATCCGACCTCCTCCCAAGGAAATTCCACAGGAGTATGTTAACATTTGACCATCCAGATACGCATACTGACGCTGGCACTTTTGCAGGTGACTGATCACCTTTTGCTGAGGAAAGGTGCTGCTACCAACGTCATGGTGTTCCCGGAGAATGATTACAACAACACTGCTCTCACTTACACCGATAACCATTTCGTGTTCACGCATAGCGCATATGGTGCGGATATGTTCCGGTACTCGTGGAATTTCGGCCAGAACTGGACCAACTGGACCAATTGGGAGGATACAACCACAGTCGACACTTCCTTATTCGATGGCACAGATCAATTTTGGGACGATAGTCACATCATGGTGCAATGTAAGTTCACTTGCTCAGATACAAAATACATATCTCATATCGGTGATAGACTGGAGCCAGGCTATTCTTTCGTCTACTTATGTCGTACATGCTGATCACGGTTACTCTGGACATAATCGCCGAGTACCCCAATTCCTAGCTCGTGGTCCCTTCAATCAATGGGGCTTCGACAAGGGGCTTCCAAACCAGATGACTCAAAACTCGGATGGCTTGTGGGAGCTTGAAATCATGGCCAGTTGGCCTACTTATGTTCAACTGAATGTGTGGGGATTCGATGATTATTATTATGGCGACACGGATGGTGATGGTGTTCTCGATCGTCTTCCTCCCAATACTGCTGCGCCGAATTACCTCAATATGTCAGCTCCTCCTTCTCCCCATCTAGCTTGGTCCCTTCTCGTCGATGACTCTACCATGACTTGGTCGTTAGAGCCTCGGGGGCAGTCGTCAGTTGGTGCCATCATGTATGCCCTACTGCTTTCCATTCCACTCATTACTGGTACCCTCGCGGTGCTCGTCTTCATGTGGTCTTTCTACGGCATCAAACACAACCAGTATGGTGTCAAAGCCAAATCGCACACTAATTACTTCCCTATCATTGGTGCTTTTGGGAAATCCACTTCGGATTTAAAGGACAAGGAACCTATTTCAGAGAAGTTATTTGGTCATAAGCATAACCAAGAGATCATTGGCTGGCCCGAAGACAAGAATAAACGTCGAAAGGTTCTCATTGCTACTCTGGAATACGAAATCATCGATTGGAAGTTGAAGGTCAAGATTGGTGGTCTTGGTGTCATGTCCAGTCTAATGGGGAAAGCCATGACGGATGTCGACCTTATTTGGGTCTGTCCCAAAGTAAAGGATCTGGAGTACCCTCCTGGAGAGCCTGCTGAGCCGATTGAGGTCATCATCTTTGGCGAGCCGTATCTCATCGAAGTTGAGACTCACGTCTTGGACAATATAACTTATGTCATCCTCGACAGTCCTGTCTTCCGTGCTCAAACTAAGGCTGATCCCTACCCCGCCCGAATGGACGACCTCAGTTCCGCCATCTTCTACTCTACATGGAATCAGGCTATTGCTGCTACTATCCGTCGCTCCCCGACTATCGACATCTACCACATCAATGATTACCACGGTGCTCTTGCCCCTATTTACCTGCTTCCAAAAGTCATTCCCGTTTGTCTCTCTTTGCACAATGCCGAGTTCCAGGGTCTTTGGCCTCTGCGTACCAAGGAAGAGATGAAGGAAGTCTGCTCCGCCTTCAACATCAGTAAGGAGCACTGCACTAAATACGTTCAGTTCGGAAATACGTTTAACTTGCTCCACGCTGCTGCTTCCTTCATCAGTGTCCATCAGAAAAGTATCGGTGTTGCTGGTGTATCAGATAAATACGGCAAACGTAGTTGGGCTCGTTATCCTGCCCTCTGGACTCTGAAACACGTCGATTCATTGCCTAATCCCGACCCTACCGATATCGCCGCTTTAGATGAAAACCCGACACAGGCTCGGGACGTCCAGATTGATCAAGAAGCTGAAGCGGCTCGTCCAGAACTCAAGCGACAAGCACAAGAGTGGGCTGGTATTAAGCAGGATCCCGAATCTGATTTGTTTGTTTTCGTTGGTCGATGGTCGAAGCAGAAAGGTGTTGACCTTATTGCCGATGTTATGCCATCTCTGTACGCTGTCTCCAACTTATTGAAAGTTGGTCTCATCTGATACTAATATTTATTTTCATAGACTTGAGAAGCGACCCTCTATTCAGCTTATTGCCGTTGGCCCTGTTATTGATCTGTATGGGCGTTTCGCTGCTGAAAAGCTTGCTCGCCTCATGGAGTTGTATCCCGACCGCGTGTACTCGAAACCAGAGTTCACTGCTTTACCTCCCTACCTTTTCAGTGGCGCTGATTTTGCTTTGATCCCTTCCCGAGATGAGCCCTTCGGTCTAGTCGCCGTCGAGTTTGGTAGAAAGGGTGCTCTTGGTGTTGGTAGTCGTCTCGGAGGTCTCGGTTTAATGCCTGGTTGGGTACGTTTGACGAATTTCAATTTTTCCTTGTAACTGATTTCTCTGCATAGTGGTACCCTGTCGAATCTAGTTCAACTGCCCATATGTTGTCTCAGCTTACGAAGACGATCAAAATGGCTCTCAAATCCACAGAAGAAGAGCGTGCTGTCCTCCGAGCTCGTTCTGCAGTTCAACGATTCCCCGTGGTGGAATGGCGTCAGCGCACAGAAGATTTCCACAAGCGTAGTATCAACATGAGCAGACAGCTTGCCGGTGCGGACGCTTGGAGAGAATCTGATTGTGACGGCGCTGGTGTCCGTCCGATGGTGGAGACTGACGACTGGAACCCCGTTAATCAAGCCTACCCTTCGCAGCCTGATTGGGATAGTCGGAGTGTGGCAGAGAGCCCGTTAGCTAGTCCGCGTATCAACACACCTGGTTCTCCCGGTCAATGGAGTCTGGAGACGCTGACGCCGGGTGGCCCACCACCCCGACTTTTACATCCCGACGGGTACAAGCATGCTTCTGGCAGTGATGATGGTGAATACTTCAATCACTCGCGAGGAAGCACAGATCAATCTGGCGGGGGCTATGATAACTTTTTGGAAAAGGCCAACCGCACGATCGCGCGCGACCATCGACACGCTCCAGATCCGTTTGTAGACGATAACATCGCACCTAATCGTCCATTTGGATCCCACTCTCGAGTGTCCTCGGTTGAGTCCATCGCTTCAATTGTCGACGAGAAGTCCAATTCGCCGTTGAATAAAGCCATTGCTTCGGTAGGTCTTACCCTGTTCTTCAACCCATAGTGAACTCATTTTTCGTGTTAGTTCACGGATGCCGATGGAGGTGTAGCAGCAGACTTTGTTCAAAAACTACAAATGCTGAACGCCAAAAACTCTGAACATGAACTCTCCATTGAGAAGTACCTTATCAAAAGTGAAGAAGCTTTCTTCGGGAAAGTGCGCAAGGACAAATTGTCCAGTGCAGCAAGCATTCGCTCGTCTCGGCGTGACTCCTTATGGGGTACTCCTGCACCATCCGTATATTCTCGACCGGAATGTACGTTTTTGTCTAGCTAAATTTTCATATCCAATTGACTGATATCTATTTGTTCGTAAATCTAGCTCCTAACACCCAAACCTTCTCTTCTGAGTATGATGGCGTTCTTCGCAATGAAGGTCCTCCACCAGAAGTTGTTCCGATGACGGGCTTACAGATCGCTCTTGCACGCGAAATCAAGGGCTGGCCTCTTTACACAATTATTATCGCCCTTGGACAGGTCTGTCGATTTACCATGTGCATGAAGGCTGGTGTTGACAGTGTCCTTTAGATGCTCAGTGCTACTAGCTTCCAGATCACTCTTTTGACCGGCAGGAATTGGCAAGACAGTGTGCAGCTCTATGTGCTAGGAGGCGTCTTCTTGGCGGCTTCCGCCGTATGGTACCCAATGTTCCGTCTTAAACCCTCGGTATATGTCCTTTCTGCGCCGTGGCTCTTCTTTGGTCTTGCCTTCTTCCTTATTGGATTGCCATCCGTTGCAAGTGCAATACACCCAGCACATCATATATTATCCAACATTGCCACGTGGTGTTATGCGGTTGCATCTGCAGCAGCCTTTCTGTTTTTCGGTCTCAACTTCGGTGAAGAAGCGGTAAGTTAGACGGTCCAAAATCATATAAAGTATGCTGATTTCTTTCCAGGGTGCCGCCACCGAGGTTTGGACGCTACGGGCTTGCATCGTGCAGGGGTCGCAGCAGGTTTGGGTCGCTGCACTTTGGTATTGGGGTAATTCTTTGAATGGACAGGCAGATGACTACATTCCCCCCTGGTGGATATGTCTCATTGTTTGGCCTTTGGCTGTTATGAGCTTCGTCTTTGCCTATCTAATGTTGTACGGTCTCCCTGGTAAGTTTGTCTCGAAATCCTTCGTGATGCAGGCAGCTCATCCTATTTTTGTAGAATACTACCGTCAGACACCCCCCAAAGTTCCGTCCTTCTTGAAAACGCTGTTCCGTAGGAAGCTCGTGCTTTGGTTCCTCGCATCCGAAATTCTCCGCGATTACTGGTTGAGTGGTGTAAGTCAGTCTATCAAGCTCACGGTTCAAAGTAGTAACGTCTCCCTGCTAGCCCTATGGACGTAACTGGAGTTTCCTGTGGAGTGTCGATATTCCAAAATGGCAGATTCTGTTGCTCGTGTTGGCGTTCTTCATTGGAGTGTGGGCTCTTATGCTCGCTGTCTTGACGCACTTTAGTAAGACGCACACTTGGCTGCTTCCTGTATTTGCCGTAGGTCTTGGTGCTCCTAGATGGTGTCAGGTAAGTGCTGTGCAGCTAGGAATCGGAAACACAAATGCTCAAGGGACATATTCACAGATGTTGTGGGGTACTTCATCCCTGGCGCTGTATATCCCATGGGCTGGCAACGGTGGACCTTACCTTGGTTTAAGTTTGTGGCTCTGGCTCGGTGTCCTCGATGCAGTCCAAGGTGTTGGACTTGGAATGATTCTTCTTCAAACCCTTTCTCGACTTCACGTCTGCGCTACGCTGGCATTTTCTCAGATCATCGGTTCTATCTGTGTGATGGTGGCGCGCGCGACAGCACCAAATGCCATCGGGCCTGGTACTGTATTCCCTGACGCTGCCAAGTGGGACTTTTCAGATGGATTAAAAGGTCAGTCCTGTCCGAGTAGTTGAGTGCTTTAGCTTATACTGTTATTCTTCAGGGAGTCCAATGGCGCAGCCCATGTTCTGGATTGCTCTTATCTGCCAGCTTATTGTTGTCATTGGATACTTCTGGTTCTACAGAAAGGAACAGCTTGGTATGTCGTCCGGTTATGAGCATTTTGTAACAGTGTCTGATTTCATCATTCACAGCTCGACCTTAAGGACAATTGGGCACTTTCTTCTTACTTTCTTGGGTTATGGATATTTTTTTTTGCTTTGGAAGCGTCGTTTTGGACTTGTTTTATACGGACCTCTGTTTGATTAGATACATGTAACGGACACTCTGACGCTCTTTGTGATAACCCACTATCGTTGATTAATTGTTTTGGGTAGTATAGATAATTCATAAAGTGAACATTGATCTCATATCAGTGCGCTAAAACAAGTTTCAAAAGGTGTACATTGTGCAAATACAAAACTTGTCCCAAGAAAAAGGAAAACAACAATGCCAATGAATCGTTCATTATGATGCTGGCGGACGCTTCACGGTTTCGGCAACGACTCTGACCATCCTGAGGGTCAAATCGAGCTTGGACCAAAGAGTATCATAGAGCTCTTGGTCCTGCTGATGAAGTCTTGTTTGTAAGTCATTGCGGAATTGGTCGATATGGGACTGAATGACGCCGCGCACGAGCTGGGTGAGGGGCTGTTCGAGGTAGGGCAAGACATGTTCGATCTCGAAGGGGGAAGCAGGTGGGGATGGAGGGCGCTCGACGTAAGCGGAAAGAGCAGCAGAAAGGGCAGCGATTTCTCGCTCGTCCCTATCGCGATCTTGTTCTGCTTTTTCGATATGGGTTTGAAGCTGAAGAAAAAGGGTTCTTAGGAATTGTAAAAGAATGGAGACAAATACACACTCACGGATGCAATGTCACTTTGTATCTGCTCATTATGAACCGCAAGCGCTTTCATTTGCTTTTCATCATCGTCAGTTTGGACTATCAGCTTTGCCATCTCGCTAGCGAGCTCTTCCAGTTGAGAGCCCAGGCCGTCAACCTCCTCTTTGATATCTGCAAATTGCTGCTGTGGTTCGTTGGATGTGGAAGATTTTTCTTCATCACGGAGGTCGAGAAGATCTGAGACAGCTTCTTTGGTGTCGGCGTACTGAGCGGCGAGGTCGTTCTGGAGGGTGGAAAGCTGAGACTCAAGCTTAGCCAAGGTGTGCTGCACGGCATCAATCTCCTCTTGAGGTACAGCCGGAGGTGGAGGTGGAGCAGGGGCAGAAGGAGGGACATCTTCAGCGCTGCCATCTTCGACGCGACGTCGTTTCAGGGAAGGACCAACGCCCATCTCATTTAGTGGCACGTCGTCATCTTTCTTGGCAGACAGCTCTTTGACCAATCTCTCCATCTCTTCTACGGCAGAGCTGAGGTCTGTGGCAAGCTTGACAACGCCCTTCATCTGAGCTTCCTGCTTCTCATCGAACTTGGAAGGTGGACCGGCTGGCCAACTGCCTGACTCTGTGAGGCGATTGTAAAGCTCCTCCCTCCTAGACTTGACGCCATCGCGTTTGCGTACGAGTTCATCATATCTGGCGGAGCTTTGTTGTGAGGGGTTGGGGTTGCGGGAACGGATGAGCTCAATATGGCGGACCTGGTCTTTGAGTCGGTCGTACTCGTCGTTGACTGTGTGTAGCTCTGCAAATAAACTAGGCATAGAGATGAGAATGAAGATGAGAATAAAGATAACTGAGACAAACTCTATTTTTTCTGTCCAAACCTTGGACTTTTCTTCTGAGGAAGGCTGAGGTGTCGGAGGTGCTGGAGCTGAAATAATGGAAGGAGGACGTGGAGGCGGAGGAAGCATTGTCGGAGACAAAGACCTTGTGGGAGTAGAAGGAAGGTTAAAGTGCTTTGGAGGATAGATTGGGGGTAGCTGTGACCATTCAGGATCCTCGGGATGAGCGAAGCGACAAGACGAGCGACGTGGACAGCCAGACGACTTTCTTGGATATCCTTGTGAATTGTAATACTGTCATATTTTAAGTAAAAAATAAATAAAAGAAAGGACAGATTTACGTGACATCGTTTTGGATATCGTCCCATAGAAGTCAAAGGACAAGCTCGCTGGGTTACATGGTTTCCTATTTAGGTATCTACTCCCAGATATTCACAACCTCAGACTCATGTGTCATTATAGCTACATCCCTCCGTACTGGATTAATTCTTGGGTATACAAACTGTGTATTTCATCAGTATTGATTTCTTTTCATTAGCAACACACTCACCCCTTCATTGTATTCATTCATCACTTCTGCTGCCAAGATCTCCTTGTCTTTCAAAAGCAGCGTATAACACACCATCATCACGTTTAGCTACATTTCACTATCAGTCGCTCATCTATCCCCGCATAAGCATCGAGAAATCACCTGCATTCCAACTAGCCCCATGATCACCAGCATCATAATCCAGTTTGAGGAATTCGTCGCCATCCACAGCAGCGCATGTGCAGGCGAGTAAATGTTAAACACCGTCATCTCCAGTTCTCCCGGCGTCCACACCTCCAGTTGCTGCACCCGTGCAGCTTTTCGAGCAGGCGCTTTAGCGGCCCAAGGTTCCATTCCCAAAAGAAATCGCCAGAATGCGATAAACGTCCTCCAGCTCCCCGCTCGTATTCGTGACGCAAGCGACGGCGGTTCCAGTTTGTCAAAATCTAGATCGTCCGCAACAAACTTGGCGTTCGGAGACGACACTGGGTCTACTCGTCGATGTAGCCGATACAGCTTGATCCGCGTAAAGGCATAGACAGCGTTCATAACTGACACCCCAATCAAAATGATTGTCATCGGTACCGTCTGTTGTTACATTGTGAGCAAACTCCAATCATAGTTTACTTTGTTGCGCACCCAGTCAAACCATGACCGTCCTTCACTTTCTCTAAGCATATCGTTCCATTCCAAGTCATTGCTTTGTACATTGCGTGACTGGCTCACGCGTACACAAAGATTCAAGAAATGCAGGAATCCACCTAGCACATATGCAGACGTCTTTGGAGTCGGTAATGGCACATTATTTGGAAACAATGCAATCTCGAATGCAATTCGAGACGGTATCGACGTAATTCTGCACACGTTACATCAGTTTCGAAGATGATTCTGCACGCGAGAAACACGCGCACCGTTCAATAACGCCCTTCTTCCGTACGACAGCTTTCCGCACAGGCGTGCCAGTGGCCGAGCCCGATGCTATTCCACTGCTTCTACTGCCCCTATTTCTGCTCTGCCCAGGTGTCGCGTACGGAGGTGGTCGTCTTGATCTTGCGGCTTCCCAATCGAAAGGAATTGAGGAAGAAATTGAGGGGGTGCTAGCTGGAGAATGGTGAATCCCAATGGAGGCACGAGCTCTTGGTCGCGGTGTTGCGGGCAGCCCAGGCGATTCGGACGAGTTGTTTGACATTGAATTGCGAGGTGAACCTGCAGCATTGTTCGCCTGAGCCAGTCGTCGAAGCATTGAGCACAAAGAGAATTCACCGCCAAAATATTGAATTTCAAATTTGTACAGCTCTGCGCGATCACGTGAGGGTATGTCCACGTGACAAAGCCACGTGTTTGTTGAACAATGAAAATGGCAAGTTTATAAAAAATACAAGTCCAAACTTTGCCTCCCCTTGTTCTCCTTCTTCCATCTCTTCTACTCTGCGTTACCTCTTTTTGAAAATTCTGAGATTCCTTCACCCCCCGCTAGTTTACGATCCTGCCTCCCTCAACTCGTAAATCTTTCACCACGTCTATCCTACGACCACAGACAACTACATCCTTGTCGCCCAGTTCGTCAATCAGGTGAGCTATTTTACCATTTCTTCGTTACTTCTTCCTGTCCTGATACACGTCAGCGTCAGGATGGCTCAACCTTCTTCCTCTCATCATGGCGAGCGTCATCACCATCGTAGTGAGCGCTCGTCTCACCACCATCATCGAACTATTTCGTCCACTACCCTTCTCCTAGTCTTATCCCTAGTCCTCGCTGTCTTTGCAGTTATGAACTCTCTTCCCTCCACGTTTACGAACTCCAATAACCCTGCCGACCCAACCACATCAGGTGTTTGGAATTATCTCACTCCAAAACGCACCCAGGCCCTCATCGCTCGTGAGAGCGCTGTGGCCGTCCGTGAAGCAGAAGTAGCTCGTCGTGAAGCCGAGCTTCTTGCAGGCGCCCCCGGAGGTGTCATCCCTTCTCCTTCCCCTATTCTATGCCCCCCATGTGTCGCTTCTACTACCGTTGAAACTGTTACTGCTCCCGTACAGACTGTAATCAAAGAAATCGTCAAGGAGGACTCTTTGACACCACCTGGGTGGTCGAGTCCTCGAATTGACGACATATTGGACCGTGAACTCAAGGTTGCGGAGAGGGAGCGGGAAATCAGCAAGCGAGAGGAGAGCATCAACCGAAGAGAGCACGATGCTTCTCGTCGCGAGAGTTGGATCATGGAGCAACTAATGTAAGCCTCTGTTTTCTACCTTTTTAACGTCCCCAACTAATTGTGTCGCCAGTGCTCTTGGAAACGACCAACCAACATTCGAGGAAGAATACGTCTATGAGCCCGCGGGATCAAAGCGTAAACCCAAGGTATCGCCGCCCCTCCCGCGCCGTTCCGAGCTTTGAGACGAGGGAGGTTTCATTCGAGCGTTTTCTTGCTTCATGTATAGTCCGTATGAATCCCATCCGTGCCCCTCCCTCCTTCGTCCGGGCTTGGGGGACCTACGGTGTTTTTGTTTTGTCCCCCTCGTCCTTTCTCTTCCTGATGACCAGTCGAGAGCGCGTTCAGTGATCGATCGATCGATCCGTATGTTTTCCGCGTCGCGTACTACACGTGATGTGTCTTTCTTGCCTTTTTTCTTCACTGGTCATCAGGCTCCTTAGCTCGCCCCCTCCCCGTTTCCTATTCTTTTTATAAAACGAGTGCTGACTGTTTCTCTTTCCAGTATCAAGAACTTCCCCCTTTGGTTGTTTCTGAAACTCAATACGAAACGGAGACCAAGACTGTCACACAAACTGTTCACGTCCCTTCGCCAACAGGCACTCGACTCGTTGCCTTCCCAACGCCTGAGGCGGTTGAGTCGCCTTCCACGACCTCGATCCCTCGCACGACTGCGGTGGAAATCATTACTGAAGAAGTTGATGATGAGCCCTCGGTCAATGTCGTTAGGCCACGTGCGACGCGCAGGCCGCCGTCCAGATGGTTTGGTGCTTGGTAAATGTCATTCAAGATCTCTGTTACGCTATTGTGTTTTTTTGTCTCTTTGCTTGCTTATTTTTCTATCTACAATTTTTATACGCTCGGATTGACTTTGGCTTTACGCTTCCTCTAACACGCGCGGAACCTCATCCTCCTTTAACCCGGGACTTTTGCCTTCATGTCTTCTGCTTCATTTATATAAACCAGTTTCTCTTCGGGTACCCACTTCGTTCCCTATCCGATGGTCTTTTTATCGGTATTACAGCTTACGATACTTTACGGATACAAAGACCTTTGGGTCTAACGACTGGTTTTACGACTGCTTCCTTGCTTGACGTTGCAAGTAGTGTAGATTATGGTTAGAGTTATCATATGTAACTTTTCTTGTTCTGAATTTCTGTGTGAGTTTGAGCGCTTAACGGCATCAAGGACGTACGGAAGGAAGAATTATTACGGCTTGGTCAAGGAATTGCTCAACCCAAGCCCAGGGCCCAAGCTTTCACTCGGGCGAATTACCATTCTGTTGTCTGGTTCGGCAGGGGAATGCTACGGTCACGATTCGCATCCTCCTTGCAAAGAAACTGGTCTGTTCACTGTGGCTGTCGTCGTCTATATAGTGTCACCAAGTCCAAGTACGGCGAGTCTCTCGAAATACTAGGCGAACGCTATGCTACGGACAATATCACGAATGTAACACCCGCTATCTTGGCCAAAATACCTCTCCGTCTGCATACCCAACCTGCCCACCCTCTAAGCACCCTCCGGTCCATTATCGAGTCTCACTTCCCCGACTTCAACCACATCTCATCCTTTTCTCCCGTCATCTCTCCTTTCAAAAACTTTGATGAACTCTCGTTTCCAAAAGACCACCCGGGGCGGTCCCTCACGGACAGCTATTATATCAACAAGGACCTCATGCTGCGCACGCATACCTCTGCGCATGAAGTGGAGGTGTTCCGCGAGGGGAAGGACAAGTGGCTCCTGACGGCCGATGTTTACAGGCGGGACGAGATAGACGGGTCGCATTATCCGGTCTTTCACCAGATGGAAGGAGCGCGGTTGTTCTCTGCGGACGTGTCTGGTATGAAGGAGGTCGAAGAAGACAACGAGCGACTGTCGAACCACTTGGAGAAGTCGAATATTGTTATT
>RCHF01004498.1:0-15905 GCA_003987895.1 Neonothopanus nambi | reverse complement strand
ATCTGCGTATTTGTCTTCGTCGGCGTCCTCTTCGTCGCTGGACCCAAAATCAGCACTTTCATCCTTCTTTTCCGCTTTCCCTGCCTTTGCCACTTTTCTGACTGCCGCCAAGTCTGTCGTTGTCTGATTATCAATCTCCTCCTCTCGCAGTTTCTGTCGTGCGGCTTCGACGGCAGCATATTCCTCGTAGATGTGCTTATGCTCCGAAGCATCATAGCCATTCCAACGGTCTCGCTTCGCATCATAGCCCAAAGCTACTTCTTGTACGACTTCGTCAGGTCTGATGTCCTTGTTAGTGAACTTGGCTCCTTTCTTGCGAGGCCGCTCCAAACAATCCCGCTTTTTGTGTGTCATAGCACCACAATTTTCACAAGCACCCTTGCGATACTTCTTAGCTGCAGGTCCCGCTACTGCTCCTCGGTCATACCAATTGTCAAGCTTAGTGGCTGAACGCTCATCATCATGGCGCCGCTGATGACTGAGAGAAGGTGCACCCGTGTCCAGATACCATGGTGCCTGTGAGATGTACTCTATTTAACTTAAACATTAGTAAGAATTAAACGGTTTTATGGTATGGTACACGTACGAGGAATGTGGGGATTAATGGGTTTCCCTTCTTCGTCTAAAGCGGCAGGAGCAGTACCAGCTTTTCGAGCAGCATCAAGATCCTTTTGTCGCCGGAACTCCTCGCGAGAGAGTTTGCCCACAGCTAGCGGAATTCAGCAATTGCACTCTGAGGAACAGATAGTGTAGCACTCACCAGATGAGGAAGCCATCGTAATAAGTCCAAGGCAACCTGAACTTGTGTTACTTTGAAGCCTCGGTAAAGGATCCGACTTAGCTTACTAATCAGGACTACTTTCTGCTTAGTAAGAAGTTATCGGGAGTCTCCCCGAGCTCAGTGTAATTTGAGCTACTTAGAACTTAGGCAGACTATCCAGCTTTGTTTCATTCAGAATGGTAGTCAATGTTTTATCTTGTAAGGTGGCCACTGAGCCTTTCGACTCATTACATATCACAAAATGGGGAATCAACTCTGCATTATCGTGCTACCAACATCCGTAGCTATACTCAGTGCCAGCCACGCATTCGTGCAACTTGTTCCAAAACATCATCTCCGGTTTCGCCAGCCTTCAGTTTCGCCTTGCCGGCTTCGTCATCCAGTTCCACGTACTCCTTCCACTTCTCAAGCTCCTCAAATTCGACATTTATTGCACGAATGACGTTCGAAAGCCAGCCCAAGTCCGACGCTAGTTGAGCGGCGCCTCCTACAGATAACCTGCTGATATGTGGCAATACGTCGGTGGTTAAGTGTATCAGTAGTGAATGCCCTAAGGACGCTAGCCAGGCTGCCGACACTGTTTCGGGGTCGAGGGAAATCGCCTTTGTGTTTCCTATTGATTGCCTACGACCATGAGTGGGGATTGTCTCTGATGCAGATGATTGCTCAGGAAGACCTCTGAGTAACTCTGCATCGACATGAGGCAATGTCTGCAGTGAGAAAGAAAGTGCATCGTCGTCAGCATAGACCTCAAAGAGTCTAGGAAGATTTAAAAGACCCTCAGTGACCCTTTGTATGATGTCACTAGGGGACAGTGAGAATGTGGGGACCTGCAGGTCATTAAAAGTGGTATTTCGAGAGGTGGTATCTGAAGTGCTCCAGATAGAGGACGAAGCATAGGATGCCAGGTGCTTGCGGAGCGGCGAGAGAATTGTGCCTTGGAGAGAAATCTGGCAGGCCTGAGCAAATGCAAAGACTGATGCTCGCGCTCCGTTCAGCAGTGGTTCCCCAATGCTAGCAGTGGAGGTTTGACTGTGCCGAAGGCCAGCAGTAGAAAAGCTCTCTCGACTATGCGTGGGATCAGAGTCAACCTTGTCTAGCAGAGCATGCAACTCTGCCGAGTTGAGAGATGACTGTTCAAGTATCTGGCCAGCGCCCTTCGAGTTAGTGATGGGAAAGCTGACAGGATCACTTTGATACAGTCTGAAAGTGCCAGCCGTGTGAGACAAGCTCGAGCGTAACTTCGTGTCAAAAACAGACATTCTCTCGAAGACGCTGCGAGCGGAGCCAAGTAAGTGCAATGTAGTCTGGAAATTAGACCAATCCTGGGAGCTGTAGTCCAGACCGGTCAGATCTTCGGATGCATTATTTTCTACAGCACTCGGCGGCACTGAAGAGGCAAAGTTAATATCAGCGGTCCACATATCCACAAACGATTTCAGGAAACCGTCTAACGCCTGAAGCAAGCCAGCAGCCCCATAGCCATGGGTGAATGCTGTATACCTGGACAAACTCTCTTCAGCAACTCCAAAAATATCAACGGCTCTTTCCCTGAGCAGTCGAGCTTGGTCGTGAGTAGAGGACATTTGATCCCGACCGTCACTTGATATGATTTCTCGTAAATAGTGATCGAGCAGTCGCCTCTCTAAGGAGCTATAATCCACCTGGAATTCAAGGAAAGGCTGAAAGAGTTCCTGGTCCCAATCCAGCCCGTCCATTGAATTCAACGTCTTCGCTGCATTCCCATAGCCACTGAATGTAGACCGACTGGGACCGGACCGGAACGACATAGACATTCTCATCGATCGTCTCCTGCTATGAGATGGCGCAGTCGGAGCATCAGAGCTAGCAGAGTTCTCTATAGGTGTGGGTGGAACAGCAGAGTATTTGATCTTTTCGATGATTTTGTCAACACTGGCAGCGAACTCTTCCGTTAGGCGAAATACAGTAATCAGTTCCTTAAGTGCCAGATCGTTATAGTATGAATATAACGAGGCGAGTCTCTGTGAGAAGGTGGGTTGGAGGGCGGAAAGGATAGACGAGATGAAGGAAGAAAGGGTTTGTGCTGGATCAGGAAAAACGGCTGGAATCGACGTCCGCTCCTGGTTGAGAAGTATAAGCATGCTCGCATAGAACTTGGGAAGAAATTCGCTGAATGTTTGGGCGGGCTGAGAAGCAGAAGTTGTTTCGGAGTTCATGTCAATGAGTTCCGCGTCCTGCCACATAGATACCAAAGAAGCACGCCGCGAGCCGTAGTAGTAGTTGCGAAATTCAAGCTCCCTCTGAATGTTGGAAAATATGAAGAAATAGCTCCGGCATGTCGCGAGGTCCTGCTCATTTATGGCTGCAACTAACGCGGAGCTGAGGGAGGCTTCGAGCTGGTTTTGCAAATTGACCAGCAGAGCTCTTCGAGGATCGTATTCAGGTGTATTTTGGAATACGATCATACTTTTACTGGCCTCAGAGAGCCTTGAAGCGGCCTTCGCATAGTGGCGCTCCGCTAATAACGAAGTCACTTCCATTTCAAGAGTGCTCCAGCTCTCTGCCTCCCTTAGCACTTCCCTTGCAGCCTCCATATGCCCCTTCATCATGTCCAGACGTTTCAGCTGCTCCAGAGCGACGCCAGTTGTGTCCGAAATTGCGGCCAGGGACCTCGCATGAACCACAGACAGCGAACTCTGCAAGGAGACGGCCCCGTCTTTGATAAAATGTAGATCATAGATGAGACGAGGCACCCCGCGCGAAGCGTCGTCAATAATTCTTTCGAGTTGAGCTGAAGTATCTTCACAGGCAATGTCGAGCGAAGCTAGGAGATGTGTAAGTTTCTGGTCAAGCTCAGATAGATTGTCGGTAGCCTGAGCGTTTTCTTCGTCACCAGAAGCAAGAGTGTCGTTTATCCACGAGATAAGGTCATCGCAATTCTCCAGAGCATCAAGTGCTTCCGCTTCTGTAGTGGTAGGAAGAGACATAAATATTTCCATTCACGCCATCGCGCGTCTTGCTCGGGCGCTTACTCTGATAATACTCGGTTGCTGAACTTATGTAGCAGTGTCATGTATCGACTCGTCACTCATGATCAGAAAAATCGATTTCAAACATGTATACGACAAACCATCACCACTGGTTATGACTGCTACTAAGTACTCAGTTGATCAAGGGTGTAATGAAGTAGAAATCCGAACTACGACTTTTTACCAAGCAAGTCCGTATTTCGGTAATCGGACTACCGTTGCTTGAATGTCGCTAGCCAAAGGTTTCATGTTCTGCCAGCAGGGTTCACAAAGCAGGCAAGGACTTTCTTCAAGCCTCATATCTCCAGCAACTGATAGAACCGCAGGAGCTCTCGTACATGCTCGGCAAAGGTCAAGTGTCGCTGGTGATTTGTACACAGTCAATGGATATCCAGACACTGGATCCGTCGCGTCCTTGATTCTAAGTGAAAGCAATCAGAGTGAATGCTGAACAAGACAGATGTAATTTGAGTACCTGATCTGGTCGATGATGATGAAATGCTCGCAATTTCCTTGGTGTAGGAGCCAATACGGTTCGTTGATTTGGAGTGATAAAGATGACAAAGGAGTATCATGCATCGCAGTAGGAGCTTTCTTTAGTTCAGTAGAGGACCTGACGACCTTCAGATGCTTCATCAATTTGCTAGGAAATTCAGCGATGGCAAATGCTACAACGAGTGGAGAGCACTTACTCCGCGTAATCTTCTTCATTCAAACCGTCACCATAGGCAAGCCCGTTGACACAAATAACACTTCCAGAGCTCCCTTTAGTCTCGTTATCCTTCTTATATCCAACGAACCGAGAATCTGCGACGACCTCCTCCGGTATTTCGTTTGATACGCAGGGAATAGTTTCGAATAGATCCCCAAGAGTTTGTGAGGACATAATGACATGTTGAGAGCTCTTGGCCACGATACTGGGTCGCCATACGACTTTGTTGTGAACCGTGAACGTTATGAGGGCTTGAGGACCCCCTAAATCAGTAGTATCCATGTCCGATGTTCTCTAGATGACATCATGGGTTTCAAAAGGTATAAATCATAAGGAAAGTGACTGACTATTCGTGTCAGCACATTGTAATCAGAATTTCTGGGTGGTCTGGCAAATAACGCGGAACTTGGCAGCAAACTATGCCAAGTCAGTGCAGGAAGATAATTTACAGTAGGTGATAGCGCACCTCCAGGTAGACAACCGTATCCCCTCGATCCTTTCTTTGATTTGCTTTACTTCATCGAGATTGTGATACGGTTCTATTGTCGAAACGGATTTTTTTCGAGACTTTGCTAATTTAGATGATTTACTTCCATGAAATCCGGCTAAGGTATTATCGTGATTCCTGGAGAGATATGCAGAAAGGATAGGATTGTCCCATATTTCATTCAACGAGGCACAAACATCATCTACACTGTGTTTCCGGCTGTCATCAGTTCGAGACGAATGAGAGGACGACAAGACATGCACCAGCACTCCTTTTCTATGGCATCCCAATCTACATCTGATCTCTCGATTCCAGCAGGAGAAGCAGATAGCTTGCCCGCTTGTTCAACGAATTCAGCGATGTGTATAGGTTCAGAAGATGGTCCAATTTCAGAGCTAAGCGCGTACTCGATCCTCGCATTCATGAAAGGTTTTTGTTGTCAACAGGTACAAATAACGCGTACGCGGGTTTCACTTTCAAGTTTCCTCTTGAAGGACAAAGGCTTCTCTCCTCTTGCAATGTCTGTCCATATCGGCATTCTTCCTACTGGTAACTCTATTTCTCCAAAATCTACGCGAATCTTAAGCTTTTCTTGAAGATATTCTTCAAACACTACGCAATCATGAACCAAGAAATAACATACATGACAGTCTGCCTTTTCTCCGCCTTCCACATCCTCGAACTGGTAAATCGTAGTCCAGATCCAACATTCTTACTCTTAAAACAATATAAAGGAATCCCTTCACTCTTCCTTCTTGACGCAAACTCCGCTCCGGGCGCTGTGTTGGAGCTTCAAGTTGTGAGCCCCATAAGTTCGCGATCATGGTTTCTGGGTGATGAAGTTGTCTCGGGTACACTTTCATATCTGCAACTCCTTTTTGCATGGCTCATACTCTCATACCCATTACAGATGGCAAACTGATGATGCTAACACCTGTGGACCCTGCATTCCTGCTGATACCCGTACTTCAATGCCTGACCCCAGTGAGGTGATATCTGTGTGCCTGTATACTGATACCCACTCATGTGTCTTAGGATGATGGTGCAGTCGGAAAATTCCGCACAGTCGACGATATGTTCGAAGAAGCTGCAGCTCGTCTCGAGCAAATTTCAGCCTCCATCAAGACCCAGGATCCTTCCGCAGCAATATCTGCGAGAGATATTACGAAGTTGGGATCTGTAGAATCCTGTATAGGAGCTCTAAAGAGAATCTGCGACGTTAAGGGTAGGCAGTCCGTTCTGTAGTTAAGATTATATCCTAATCAGACTGAAGACATCACTCCGGAGATTATCGTTTATCGGCTTTCTCTTGAGAAAGTAGTCGAATACCTTCGAGGAAAGGTCTCGCAGCTTTTGAAGGCGGAGGTGCTGGAAAATTCACGGTCGCTGACACGAGAGCTAGCGAAAGACGGTTTGATGGAAGATGGTAACGAGACCCTGCTAGAAGGTGTGGTTTGTACTTGAACCCTGTATATTATTTTCGTTAACGTAGTCCTTATTTAGCGGGTCGCATTAAAGTTGCATGCGATCTCGTTGGCCAATACATCTCTCCTGACATAAAGGCTCTTCTCTTGGCTTCCTACGAGTATGTGAAAAAATTGTTCATATATATCAGGACGCTGATAGAACTCGATAGCTTACATGATTTAGAGAACTATGTCAAGAAGTTGGAAGAGGAGCGAATGGCACTCGAAAGGCCTGCTACCAAGGCGAAAGGTCGCAAAAAGATAATCACAGCCGACGCAGACACAGAGAAATCCAAACGTAAAGCACCCAAAGCTTCTCAGGGTGTAGAAAAGCTGAAAAAAGCCAATATCAATGGAATGGCGAAACTATCTACGTTTTTTGCGAAGAAGACTTGAGTTTGTACCAAGTTACCAAGTACTGCATTTTTAAGACTCCGCTATTTTCTGTGTACTCTACTACCTAGGTGTATTCTTTATTCTTGTACCACCATCATCTCGGCCATGGACCCTTCGCCAGCTAAGGTGTACATTGAACGTGGCATCCAAACCGACCCTCCTCGCCATCTATCTCGTCGTTCGGACGATGTCAAAGCTACCAATGTTCATCCCTCTTTTCCCGCCGGCGATGGCGCATATACTCGGTCTTCTCTCGATATACCTAAACGCGACAACAGACTATCCCAGCTTCCATTTCAGAAACCTTCGGCTTTAGTTCATACCAACAAACGCGTCGTATCTCTTCCTGAGACCTCGCCCCCTCAAAGGATCAAACCCATTGGTGACCGTGATCGCGTCGCGTCCATGTCGGGGCAGGTCAAAGCCATGCTAACTTCATCCGCCGATAACACTATATCCTCGGATTGTTTTGAAAGCTCTATTTCATTCGAAAGTTCTCGTTCTCCCTCCTCTGATATGAATGGTCCAGTCAGCAAGCGTGTTCGACCTCGTCGTTCCTTGCGCAACAGTCTTATTCTACGTACACCATCACCTCCCTCCTCACCAGAGTCTGTGATGATCATTGGTAATGATATGCAAGTTCCCAGCTCCTTTTTCCGGCAGAAGGCTGAAAGTCTCTCGATACAAGAGGAAGATGACGGTATGTCAGCGGTAAACACACTTACGCTTTTGTGGTTGATCCTTATGATCATGACAGGATGGATAACATGGGCGAGCTCTCCTCCGAGGCCTATTCCTGCTCTGCACGGGCCACTCTCCTTGCCTTATGCTCGGTGTCCCTCGTAAGTTTCTCTTGCCTGGACGGAGTCCTGCTGACACTTTTCCAGCGGGGCTGAAGGCACAATAATCGAAGGCGAAGATATGTCACGCATGATATGGGGTCTTGACAATGATGCTGCTCATTTGCCTGCCAGCCGCGATGATCGTCGCGATCAGGAAGCTATGTCTCAATTCAACGGCTTATCCTCTTTGCAGGATTTGCAAGATTTCGGCAGACGCTCTGGCACTGTTGATAGCGCGCCATCGGAGAAGCGTACTCAGGAGCATCGTCAAACGCCAGAACATTCTTCAAACGCCTTGCAACATCCGCTTATAAATAGTCTTACGTGCGAAAACGGTCCATTTGTTTTGTCCCCTAGGATTATCCGTCGAGACAAGGTTTATGATCCGCTTCCTATGCTAGGTTCAAGGAACGAGGCTTTCCAACCAGGTGAAAGTCCGACAGGCCTCGGTATCATGTATCAAACTTCACCAGGCTGCACCACCAATAACAATCGTCATCTTAAAGCTTCTGCTCCGATATTTGTTCCTGGCCAGCAAACCACTCGCACCTGCATGACTATCGACACATCTTCCCGCTCTCACACTGTTGCCCCCGGACGACAACTGCCTGCCATTGATCTTGCCTATGAATACCGCGCGCAACAGCAAGCCAAAAATTCCTTGCCTACTCCTCCAAACTCTTCCTCTATTGGTTGGTCCCCATCTGAAACTTTCTCGACGCCGATATCTGTATCGGCTGAGAGACCGTCCAATGTTCTGTATTGCGATGACAGGTCCGAGGAGCTTCGCCGGTTCATCTACGAGCGTATCGGGCAGCAAAAGTTCAGCCCTTCAGACCTCAGACAGATTTCTGAGATTGCTCGTTCCATGGAACGACCTGTTCCTCCCATACCTGCTATTGACAGACCGTCTGCGACCAGTCTATATTCACCTGCCATCATTGATCTTTCCATCAACCATCCAGGCCCTTCCAATACTCCTTTGCTCTCAGTTTCCCCCTTTCATAATGACGTCAATGACAAAGGTTTTAACCGTTCGTTACCTTTCGCGACAGCCATACCCCCTTCTCCAGAATCACCTGTTGTTGACACCGGAAATCAGATTCCACAGCTGCGCTCTGTTCCTTTCGCCCGACTTCTCCATCGTAAGTTGGCTAGTGTACCAGAAGAGGAGTCTCAGACAACGACTCAAAACATGGACAAGCCTCAACGTCAAATTGAACGTGCTGTCTTTGGTGGGGCCGCTGCTCAACACTACAAGCCGTACTTCGCTCGGACAACAGCAACAAAAGTATCTCGTATACCAGACATCGGCAACAACGCGAAGCGCCATACAGATATTTCTGCAACACTCGAAGTTGGTGATCGTGTCCTTCCGTCAACACGCGGCAACCGCCAGTATTCAAGGCCTTCCGTTCAATCCCAGAACCCGGTCGCGAGCTCTGCCGTCAAAAGTGTGCTTCCTTCGGAAAACCGAGCCCGCTTGAAAGATGATAATGATACTACAACACAGAGGCGGACGTCTTCTACATCGACAACCACAGAGAATCTGCACGCGGATCCAAGCACTAGAAACAAGGAGAATAAGTTCACCGACGACAAGAAAGGCGACGCCGACACCTGTCGAAACGCTGGTATTCCAACCATCAAGCTCACGTCTAAAAAGAAAGGAAAAACCAAACCGAAGCGACAAGATTCCCCTATCGCTAGGCGTCAAAGTTCAGAATCCCAATCTTCAGAGCCTTGGCTATCTGGCCCCGCGCTAGAAGCTTGGTTAACATGATTCATTGGACTTGCAAGTAATGTTCTCGCTGCTTTCGTAATGTTCGGACTTCTCTCCCCCTGTTATGTTTTAATGTTCTCGTTTCTCGCCTTGTACGTCGCGCTTTCGCGCTTTCTATTCGCATTTCGTAGATTTCGTATTCTAGTCACTATTCCTGCGTTGACGCTGAATGTAAAACACGTTGTGTTGTGTTGTGAATGTCTTACTATAGGCTCTAGTTTCTACTGGTCCTCTTCCCGAACAATCTCGTAGCTTCGTCGGAACAACGATAAATGTGTACCTCATACTCCTAGAAGGATCCCCACCAACTTGTATGTTTTATAAATTATTTGTAACATCGTCGCAAAATTGTTAACGTTGGTATCACCAGCTGAAGGAGTCAGAAGAACCGGCTCCTTTCGCAAGACAACCTGCAGCCTTCTGGACAATGGTAATATAATCAACATGCCAGTAGCTATCACAGTAATGTAAAAATTAGTTACAACTCACTACCAACATATGTCAGTTACAGTATATAAGAGACGGCTACTATGTAGTATATTACTAGAGTGTATCATCATTCTATCACAAGCACTTTAAACCTCAAAACTGCGCGACAGCCTATTTTCTGCTTGTAACTTGTGGGACGCACGTCTTTCAGCGTCTTTACATTTACGACCTGCGGACTCTATTGCTTGCATCCAGACTATTACTTCTTTATCAATAAGAGCATCACCGGCGAACTGAAGAAATTTGACCTTGACAATCTCGCGCCGAAGCAGCTCGCAGCCCGATAGTCTCTCCTCCACGAGGATAAGGTAACGCCACTTGGAAGGCGAGGTCATCTACAAGGCCAACCATGTTTGTCTTCAATGAAGTCACTGTAACACTTGAAAAAATTTTCCTTTACCTTTACCTCCAGGAAGCTCCCGAACCTGTGCTTCGGACAAAGCAATGGGCTATACAGAGTTGAATTATTTCCATTCGCCAGTAGATCTTTCTCTGCTCACCATCCGATATAGATTCCTGACTTTCTCATCCGTGAGGACTAGAATATCACTGCACAGATATGCATGCAATTTTCGACCACTTTTAGCCTTCATCAAGAGACCTTCTTTCAAAAGTCGGCGCGCGCCCATGTAACGAGTTGGAGCAGTCAAGTCCAGCCGCCTGAAAGAGGTGAGTGCAAAGACGACATAACGCAGAAAAATGAACTTGCCCTTGTCCGATCCACAAGTTCTGAGAGATAATCCGCAGGGTTTCCTGTCCTTCTTGCACTCGAATAGTTTCATTTATATGGTCGAGGATTTTTTCTGCTATTTCGAGAGACTTTTCTATTGACAACTTCTCTTCTTCATGTTCTGTGTAGTGGAGAATCTGTAGACCCGTTTAAAGCTCGCACAGCGGTAGGAAAGGTGGATTTCCTTACTTGTCGAATGAGAAGGGGATATCTGGTAATACGCTGCACTGCAAACAAATGAGACGGGTAGATCTCATTTAGTGAGTTTCATGCCTACTTGGTATCAGAAGATAACTGGATAAATCCAAGTTGCGCGCTGCCGGGCCGTCACGGATTCGCTAATTATTGGACGTTGGGCAAAAAACCTTTTGAGGAAGAACACGTCTCACCTGAAGATGAGCAGCAAGCTCTGGATTAGAATCTCGTAGAGACTGTAGAACTTTGATCGCGTTGGATTGATTGACGCAATATTCCTAGCATCGACAATGAGAGCAGTCTTCATCGTCCAAATGCCATACATACCATGTAGACTCCCATGCTCGACATGTGGGCTTGTAAAATGTCACCTATGCGATCAATGTATAGCCTACAGTCTCTCTGCCTTTCTTCCAAGGAGCTCATAAAGGTCTGAAATGAAAGGCCATGCAGCCGTGTGTATTTGACAGTAAGAATGATACTCACAATATTGGTGAGCAAGATATCTTCAATATTTGCGAAAATGACCGTGACAGCCTTGCGATCAAGTAACGGCATCATACTAGAGTAGAAAACCTGTGACATGATTGCAGTTACTCGGCATGCACAAGGAAGAATGACGAGTGAATATACCTCAACGACGAGTTGAAGATCTCGGACATAGGCAGTTTCGGTCGCTATAAGCTCAAAGATTGCCTGCAGAACAAGTTGATAATTCGGTCGTCCTGTGGCAAATGAGGATGACTGACCTCCTGGCGGCGACGTTCATTGGACGGAATGCCTTCGAGTGCTGTTTTGTTAACCAAGCTCGCCCAGGACTAGTTTTTTGTAATCAAACTGTTCACACACAGACGAAAGGTAAGTACTTACGCTACCGAACGCGGGACTACTTGGACGCGCAGGATCCTCTGGAGAGTTCAGTATAGGCGCTGAGATGGTGAGTGTGCGCCTTTCAGATTCTACAGGTGTTTTGCGACCTAGGAAATGCAGGATATTAGAGTAAGATCGACCTTCTCCATCTTTGGATGGGCTTGTAGATACTGCTGGTGAGGAAAGCCCGGTATCAGTAGATGCAACAGAAAGCCGATTATTATTATCAGCTCGGGTGAGTCGGAACGCTTCGTATCTATCAAAAGCATCATCAATGTGACTGGCGTGGTCATAAATGGTAGCGTCGGGGACAGGCGGCAGATCCTTTGAGGATGCTATAGAAGACATCGACTGTCTCTGAGGAGCAGCGGGGGGTGGCCTCCTCCTAGATTTCTTGCGAGGTCTCGGAGGTGGTTTGGCATCGTTTTTGACGATCAGGCCAGCAGCCTCGAGGACCATCTGTCGTTCGTGTTCGCGAGCTTGGCGATCTGCTTCACTTTCAGGCCCGCCCGCATCACTATCGCTATCGCTATCACTATCGAACGAGAGGTAGTTGGAATCTGAATCTCCAGGGTCCTCATCTTCTGAGAGTGTCTCATGTTCGATGTCTCTTTTAGGAGGGGAAGCAGTAGCGGCATTTTCATCAGACACGACGGGGTTGTCGACGAACAACTTATCTCCTGAATTACCACTTATTACCGCCTTAGCAGATATTGAATCTATATAGAATCCAGTAATCCATTCCGAAATTTAAGGTCAATTTGAGGTTATACATGGAATATAAACAGAAAAAAATGAACTTTAGCCTGCTGTCACGTCCAAGGGTAAACAGGGGAGCTAAGGGGAAAGATAGATACACTAACCCTCGGCGACTTCAAGGTAAGCAGCGGGTACAATGAACACCATGCCACCTTGTTCTGCTTTCCACCATGCGTCTTCACTGCGATCTATGATTGTGATTTCGTCTCCTTCTGCCATTGATAGTTCGTCCGGGTTTTCACCCGTATAGGTGTAAACAGCCTTGGCTTTGACTACAGAAAGACACGTCGGCACACATGAAGGACGAAGAAGACAATACTCACTTGGTGTAACTTCTTGCACATACGTCTTAGGGAAAAGTCCAGACTTCCCGGTGCTTACCAGGGTGCCATGCCACCAATCACCACCACTCTTTGAAGGATGAGCAGTGAGTATTAGGTTTTCTCCGAAGCCTATGACACGATCACCATGTTAGAGGCAATGGAAAATGCTGTGAAATAAGGAACACTGAAACTCACTTAGATCATCGACACTGTCACCCTCAAAAGGATACAGTGACCGGACACGAAGCTCTACCAAGGCATTAAATGTACAGGCGAAGGGGCAACAGAGTTAGGAAAGTCCACTCACGAATCGATTTGTCGATGTCAGCCATCAGGTCGGAGGCTGGATTAGCCGCAGTGTCGATTTGAATACTAGGTACATTGTCCGCTACGGGCTCAGGCTGGTATGCTAGTTCTGGTTCGGACTTCTCGTCTTCTTCCAGAGTGGATGGCAACCTCTCCACAGGTGTGGCCGTACTGCTTCCTGCATCCGCTGCGAGGCCAGCATACCAATCTACCGACTGGCGATTACTGTTAGCGCTCATCGACAGTGGCTCGGGATTCGTAGGTAGTGACCCAGACATTGATGGCGGGGAAGGCGGTGAGGGTGGGCGAACAACAGCATTGATATGCTCAGGGGGAGCACTATCACCTAAAACTTTGCCTGACAATTGAGGCCCGCTCTTATCCACAGTCTTCGTTGGTCTCAGCCTCATTCCGCTTTGAATCGAGCTAAATAAGGCGCTACGATCGCCAGGGCCGGACGAAGCCCCTCCTCCGTTAAAGGTAGGCGCTGGCGGAGCCGCAGGAGGGGCGGGAGGGGCAGGAGCCATTGGCGGTGGTGGTGGGGGCGGGGGCGCCGTAGACGTAGTGCCACTGCCTGCAGATACAGGTGAGCCGGGAACCGACCCCGTTCCAGCGGCAGACTGCGGCCTCGGGAGCAAGTTTCCAAACAACTTGGTCGCTATGTTATTCCTCACCTCTCTCGAAGCTGCAATGTCATCGTCGCTGCTATCGTCGTCATTGTCCTTTTCTTCAATCACATCCCAATCGTCGTCATCCTGAGGGGCTGTATTGTAAGGTGTCTTGATGGGAGCTGGACTCTTTGCGGGTGCAGGCACGCTTGGAGATCTAGCAGGTGCTGCCGGAGAACTTGCCATGGCGTTACTCCATGGATTCGAGGTAGCGGCAGGTGGAGCAGATGGCGCAGAAACACTACCACCGTGATTGATGAGTCGACTGAAAGGATTAGTCGACTTATCAGCGGCAGGAGGACTAGAGGCTGAAGGTGGCGGAGGGGCAGGCGGGGCGGGAGGAGCAAACTCAGGGACAGGAGCAGGCGATGGGGAAGGCTTATTTTTCAATGCTTGAAGTTTTGCCTGATACCTCTCTTCTTCTTGTCTAGCCTGTTCTTCTTCCGCCTCAAGAGCCTTCAACCGAGCCGCTCGAGCTTCACGCTGCTTCATTAAAGCCTCTTCTCGCTTACGAATTGCTTCTTCCTCCGGATCTGGGACAGACACTACAGGTGCTGCAGGTTGTGGAGGTGGTGGGGCGGGAATCACGGGTGCCGACGGCACAGCTGGGGGCAGCGGAGCACGAGGAGCACTACGAGGTTTTGGCGGAGGAGGTGCTCTGGGCTTAGGAGCAGGTGGCGCAACCTTGGGTGTGGAGGTTGGGGCTGCAGGAGCAGGAGCAGGAGGTGCAGCCTTAACAGGAGGCGGAGTAGACGCATCATTGCCTTCCTTCAATGCTCTTTCGCGCTCCAAACGTTCTTTCCTCGTGTTTTCCCTTTCCTCGGCTTCCTTTTCCGCTGCACGCGCCTTTTCTTCAGCTTCTCTCTTATCTTTTTGGAGACGATCCTCGACCGAAGTGTCTACAGGAGTGGCAGAAGGTGTCGCGACAAGTCCAAGCGCAGCTTTTCGAGCTTCTATACGACGTTGTGCTTCAGCCCGTGCGAAAGCCTGACGCTCTGCAGCTGTCATATTCTTAGTGGTGGATGCAGGAGCTGGAGCAGGAGCGGGCGGCGGATCCCTGGTAGAGCTAGCAGGAGCAGGCGGAGGTGGAGGCGGGGGAGAGCGAGCACGGACAGGACTGCGCGCGCGCTCGCGGTCTCTTTCTGGATCGCGAGAGGGAGAAGACCGTCGATAGTCTTCCTTATCGGCGTATGGGCCGCGAGAGTATGGCCTATCGCGGTCATCGTACGTATCTCGCGAGTATGATCTGTCGCGATCGTCATAGCCTCCTCGCGAATACGGCCCGTCGCGATCATCATACGCTCTTCGAGAATATGGACGGTCGCGATCATCATATGCTCCTCGCGAATATGGACGGTCACGGTCATCATATCGTCTGGATGAGTATCGATCATCTCTATCGTCGTAGTATCTTCCAGATCTCTCATTAGCACGATCGCGATCTCTCTGCCATTGCCTCTTCTCCCTTTCTTTCCTTTCATCTCTTGCTTTAATTCGTCTCTCTAACTCTGGGAGCTTCTCGTGTCGAAGACTCATTAACTCTCTCTCAAAGCGTCTCTTGTCTTCATCCTTGCTCGCAGTCCTAGGTCCTCGGGAAGCGTACTCCAAATCTTCTGTGAGTCTCTTGATGCGGTATCTCAAATCCTCCATCTCACGTTCGAGAGCTTCATCCTCCGCAGTCTTGTGCGCCTCCTCCTCCGCGACCTTGTCAAGCATGCGAGAAGTGCTGTCAAGCATATTGCGCATTTCGGCAAGATCTCCAGCAGCCCCTTTGTCACTGCTCGAGCGCACAGTGCTGCGATCGACATGTCGATTTCTAGGGGTGTATGCATTTCCTTCATCACTGTGCTTATAGATGGTAGCATCTCTGCTAGATTCCACGGAGGTGGAAGAGTGGAAAGAGCGATCTTTGAGGCGCGAGATAGGCGCGTCTATGTTCCCGGGAGAACGGGATCGAGTTTCATTCCTGAGGAGGTCCTTCAGAATGTCAACAGATCCTCCGAGGTCGCGGGCGGAAGGCGGAACAAGTTCGGGAGGAAGCGTATCAGGGATTTCGTTGCCGTTCAGCTCTACAGGACTTAACAGTG
>RCHF01004497.1:0-38710 GCA_003987895.1 Neonothopanus nambi | reverse complement strand
GTATGAAGCAAGCTTTTTTCGGTCTCCGTCGGTCAGCACCTTCTCCCAAAACCAAACGTATTCGTCTAGAGAGCAGGAGAGTGATTAATTTTCAAAGGTCAAGATTGAACTTGCCCTACTTTGGGCCGCAGCTTTTGCACTAGCTTCATCTGCATGCTTCGCAAGATAGTCGTGTGCATCATTCTCCTCTTCTTTCATCTTATTTTTCAACTCAGCCAGCTGCGATTCAAGTTTCTGAGAATAAATACTTTAGCGTAAGTAAGAATTCCAAGAAACATGGGTGGCGCAACCTTGAGTAACGCCGCATCCCTAGCGTCACTAGTAAGCCCCGTTCCAGCCCTCATTCTTCTGTATCCACGACATGATAATGGGAGAGCAGATGTACTGCGTCTGGTACACAGCAGCTTTGGAATCCGAGTCGACTGTCTTAGCATAAGGTCACGGTAGAGAAAGCTAAGTTTGGACTTGACCATCGTCACCTTTAGAACCAAACAAACCATGTACATATGACGTCATGACGAACCTCGATATCCAGACTATGTTTCGTTCATTCTCATTTTCAGATCGAAAGACAATTTGGTATATATATCCTACATAATATTCATTCTTTTACTCGATAACATCATGTCTTCACGTCCATTCTTTCTCGTAGCACCCGCAACTAGAGGGTTGTCTTTAGCGCTCACCCGAAACTTGCTCCGTACTACTCAGCTCCCTGTTTACGCCACTCATCGCTCTGAGAACCCAGAGAGGGTCAAATCAGACATTCTTTCCCCTCTCAAGGACGTAGACCCGAAAAGATTGAACTTGCTTTACCTCGATTTATATTCCGAGAACAGTATTGGAAAGGCTGCAGATTCCCTGGCAGAATCACTTGAAAGTAACCCTCAGCTTGGTTCGAAATCGTACATTCATACTGCATTCCTGACCGGCGGTATCCTCCATCCCGAGAAGCAGCCAGCGGACTTGAACGCAGAGCACATCCTGTCTACTTTCCAGATCAATACAATTTCGCATCTGTACCTCATCAAGCACTTTTCCAGATTCCTGCCTGCCACTGCGAGAGAGGATATGGAAGGAGATGGGCC
Source organism: Neonothopanus nambi (assembly GCA_003987895.1). NCBI lineage: Eukaryota > Fungi > Basidiomycota > Agaricomycetes > Agaricales > Omphalotaceae > Neonothopanus > Neonothopanus nambi. Next base: position 37,622 of record RCHF01004497.1, on the reverse strand, counting down.
GGCGAAGTGGGTCCATGTCACAGCGCGGGTGGGATCCATCGCGGACAACAAGAAAGGCGGATGGTATTCGTATCGCGCTTCAAAAGCTGCGTTGAACCAGGTTATCAAAACGTTTGATCTTCAATTGCAGATGAAGAAGTCTGGCGCCATCTGTGTAGGAGTTCACCCCGGGACGGTGCGGACAGACCTGAGTCGCGAGTTTTGGGGGAGTGTTCCGAAAGACAGATTGTTTGAACCTGATGACGCAGCCTCGAAACTGTTGAAGGTTGTAGGAGAGCTGAGCAACAATCAGAGAGGACGTGTATGGGATTGGGAAGGCAAAGAGGTACCATGGTAGTTCACGGAAAAGGCTGTTGCACCTTGTATACATAGTAAATGTATTTGATTGAAGCTTATTATTACTATTAGCTTTTGCTCTGGACTATCATGTCTCAAGAGTCGGAAGATAGACTCAAGATTGTCGCCACTACTGCTCTTCTTTCGCTCTTTACCTCTGGTAGGGTATCTACTCCAATTAATTCCAAAGATCTCCTTGTTCGTGTTATCACTTTCAAGTTGCCGAATGACCTCTTCCCTAATCTCCCTTCAACTCCCCGTTTCCGCCTGACGGACCTGCCTCGTTTCGAATCTATTCTCGAAAGGCTGGCTCATGATTGGGATCAAGCCAATATCTCTTTCGTTCGCGAAAATGGTGAATTTATCATATTGGACGTGACACTACCTACGCCGACCGGTGACATCAGCTCTGCTGCCTCTAGTGGTCTGGGGTCTTTCAATCCAAGGAAAAGGAAGAGAGTCATCGACGAGGAAGCTGATTCTGCTGCTGGGGACGAACCCGAAGATCTAACTGCAGAGGAAATGTGCAATCAGGTCGCTTCTTGCATGGTTGGCTTTACCAAAGCACAGAAGGAAGCTTATGCCATGATACAAAAGAGCACGGCTAGAGGCCGTCTTTTGGCTGAACAGGTGGGAGCTGTGACGCATCTTGCCAACATTCTTGTTAATCCTACTGTCGAATGCTAGTTCCAATCCCATGACAGCTCCTTCGAGCCTATATGTTCGCATATCACCAAAGATGAATGCGCCAAAGCTCGCCGTCTTGACCCATGTTTTGCCCCCACATCCTCAAATATGCCTGTGAGCATCTGCGACCGGATTCACTTTCGACCTCTGATACGGCCGCACACTGATCCTGCCCTGGGCCATTGTTCTTATCTGAACACATGTTACTCAGAACCAACGTATGCTCAGTCGCCTTCGATTCCTCCGTTCCCTGGAGCTGGTCATGTTCTTGCACCTGGAACACGAGGTCCTACATCGTTACCTTCAGGACTGGGAGCTGGCGGAAGAGGCAAGGAGAAAGCCCCCTGCAGATATCTTCACTTCGAAGTCGATTGGGATGGGAGTGATGGAGATTGGTCTAGAAATGCCAATAAAAGGGCGAGCGAGATAGACAAGGGAAAGCCTCATAAACTAGGCATAGGTCTTGGCCCAACTGGTAAACCTGTGAAGATGGTATTTCATTTCATTTTATTTGTGAAGCGCTTAAACTCAAACTATCTTAAGCTTCCACCACAATGGATCAATTGCGACTTGCGTCGTTTCGATTACTCTGTCCTGGGCAAGTTCCATGTAATCATGGCCGACCCTCCTTGGGACATCCATATGAGCGTCAGTGCCTCTTACTTGTCGTTATCCGTCTCTCACCTCTCAAAAACAGCTACCCTACGGTACCATGACTGATGATGAAATGCGTGCAATGCCTATTCCTGCCTTACAAGATGAAGGCCTTCTCTTTCTATGGGTCACTGGCCGAGCTATGGAGGTGGGCCGTGAATGCCTACGGGTTTGGGGATACACACGAGTGGACGAGGTCATTTGGGTAAAGACTAACCAGGTATGACGAAAAGTTCTCAATACACGCTTTGATGATGATATTGACCATTATATACAGCTGCAGCGCGTTATACGCACAGGGCGAACGGGCCATTGGCTGAATCACACCAAAGAGCATATGCTAGTGGGCGTGAAGACAGTTACTGACGATGCTGGTAATCTCAAGTTCCCATCCTGGGTCAACCGCGGGCTCGACACCGATGTGATAGTCTCAGAAGTTAGAGAAACTAGCCGGAAGCCTGATGAAGTATACGGTCTAATTGAGAGGATGTGTCCTGGCGGGAGAAAGGTGGAAATTTTTGGGCGAAAACATAACACTCGACCGGGGTAAGTGTCAATTCCGATATGAATGCAAGTCCTGACATGCTCAATGGCTCCGCTTACCTATAGGTGGCTGACTCTAGGCAATCAACTGGGGCCCGATCAAATTTTCGAAGAAGACCTTGCTGCGAGAATCAAAGCCAAGTAAGTGGTGTTCAAGTTCTATGTTGTAAATTTGCTGATTTTCACAGATACCCTGATCGAGCCATCAATACTCCGAGTAACCCTCCGCCCCAATGAAGTTTCTTATTGCTGTCTATTGCTGTTGGATTCCTACATATGCTGTCCCAACGTGTTTTCTCGGACCGTTATTTTATTGCCATCGTGGACATTCGACACGGACATGTATCAGTTTGTCTTGCATGTTTCTGTAGTTGTATCAAATGACATAAGTACTATTATATTATTATACACCCCCAATATACAAATTGTCCCGTGAAGCATGAATGAAATGTAATCTAGTAAGGAAGAAATGCTGTTGACCCAATCTATGTACACAGCTGTTAATGATAAAAGCGTCAATGAATGACCCGTGTCAGTATTCTAAAATGAATAAATAAATGAATGATTCAGAATGTCAGAGGTGAGTATCAGCGAATTCGGCGATCGAGCTCCTTCACTAAGAGGTCGTTGACGAGTCTAGGGTTATCAAGGTATACTAAGGATAAAATGAGTGGAGGATAATTGTATAATGACCAAGTGGCATACCATGATGTCCCGCGTTATTGACAATGTACATACGACCTTGACCATTTCCTGCTTGACGCAGCGCCTCGACGGAATCAGCGCCACCTTCGGGATCCATCCAGTCCTGGTCACCATCTGAACTGATATCAGAATCATGAAGGGTACATTAAATACAGTGATACGCACAGACAAAGGTGACGGGTATCTTGAGAGCAGATATACGGTCGACAATAGGCATTCGTGCATATGCACCAGGAGCCAGGATATGTGAAATGCAGTATTCACCAGAGCCCTTCGCAAGGGTGATGTTGAGGATATAATCATGCATGTCACGGGTATCCTCCTCAGACAAACCGCTAAACCGGCGCGAGGAGTACTGGGTACAATCGTAACACTTAGTGCAAGCACGAAGATAGATTGTATGATTCAAAGCTCACTTTGCCAACCAACATGGGCCCCCAAAATACGGTAGAACGGACTACCTGGAACGGACTCCAACCTTCTTCCCATAGATAAGTGAGTATTCTTCGAGAACGGCTTTCTTTGGCCTTTGCCACCCGCTGTTGCGCTTCAACTTCCTCGATCTGCTGGCGTGAAGCGGGTTCTGCCGTACCGCCGGAACCTTGTGATTCGACAGGATCAACTTCCTTGGAAGGTATAGTGTAATCTGGACCACGGGGAACTCCAGCAGGTGACAGTAATATTAATTTGTTGACTCGGGTAGGGTACTTCAGTGCGTAGACAACACTGAAGTAGGCTCCCAGCGAATGGCCGATCAAAGTCATCTTCTCGAGTCCCATCTTGACTCGCCAATCTTCCAATGAATCGACGAAGAAGGACTCTGCCTCCTGCACTCTGGCTGGTATGTCCTTGCGCGCAGCATGGACAGTGAAAGGTACACGCGCAGACCTACCCATACCTAACCAGTCCAGAGCGTAGACGTTTGTGCCCCTTCGACCAGCCCATTGAGCCAATGGGAGAAAGTTCCGGAAGTAGAAACCTAAGCCAGCTCCATAGCCATGCAGGAGGACAGCAGGTGGTGGGGCGGTGTCAGAAGGAGAGATGGATGTGATCGAAAGGGTGTTGAGGTAGTGCTTCGGTTTGGATAATTCGACTCTAGAGCTATAGGCAATGACAGGACCGGTACTAACTTCCTCCGAACCAGGTTTCTGAGCTCGATAGAATGGTAAACGTCTAAGTACAGTGTTAGTAAACCCGATAGTGCTAGTATGTGCTACTCACCTCAGCAGACGCTCCTCACTGATAGCGCTCTGCTTCTCCCCAGCAGCCCACCTGGTGATCGATACTTTCAGTCAGGAACATTTCCATTGGCCAGTCCAGTGATTCTGCTTACCATTGCTTAACACTGCTGATAAAAGCAGAGGGAATCTCCGCTGAAGGAGGAAGGGGAGCAATATCTGTGGCAGATGCACCCATTAGAGGTATTCTGCGAGAAGGAAAGGATAGAAAGACTCGAGACGTCGTGGTTAGAGATTGAATGGATAGTTGAATTCGCCCTAATAAATTATCGGCCGGACGGACTCTATCCGTCAACGCGTCAACCCGGCGACTATGATGAGGTCATTATCTAATCAATGATTACAAATATACTTGGCCGCGTGGCTCTGGCATCCTTGCCTTGCCAGTTCATTCAACTTGTTGTACTGCCTTCATCATGTACAACGGCATTGGTCTTACTACTCCTCGTGGAAGGTGCGTGTCCATCTAGTTGATTTTATATACAACAGTCAATTTCTTTTCACAGTGGCACGAATGGCTATGTCGTTCGTAATCTTTCAACCCTCCGATCTCACGAGACAGCCCAGGACCGTGCATCTGCTTGGGATGCTGCGCCGCCCAAGCACCGGGAACCTGACGAAGGTATCCTTGAGCATGAACGAAAACGAAAAGTTGAAGTGAAATGTTTGGAACTTCAGCTGGAACTGGAAGATAAAGGGTAAGGAATATTCCAGTGCAAGTTTTTGCTTTCATCGCTGACGTATGTACAGTCTGGGCGAAGAGGAGATTGAGGAACAAGTCAATGCTCTTCGGACGAAGCTTTTGGCAAATTTAGCCGCTATGGCCCCTTCCGCAAAAAATCTTAAGCCCTCGGACACTCATGCCATTGCTGCAGCCAAAAAGACAGAACTGGACAAAATGGCCCGTGCTTTAGGAACGAAGCGCGATTATGCTGAGGGTGATGCTTTTGACAGAGAAAAACAAGAGGAGAACAGGCTGAAAAGGCTCGCAGAGCGGGAAGAAAGGGAGCGAAGGAGGGAAGAGGACAGGATCAAAATGCAGGAGCAGAAGGCTAAATGGGATGCCGAGAGGAGGGAACGTGATAGGTTGCGTCGAAGAGAAGAAGATAGAATGCGCAGAGAGCGAGAGGAAGGAAGCTTAAGAAGGAAGGAGCGTGATATGCCCCCTCCGCCACTACCTCCCTCTAGAGATAATCGGGATCGACAACAGGATGCCCGAGACTCGTATCGTGGCGGTGGCCCCAGATCTGGTCGGAGCCCTTCTCGCATTTCTTCGTACCGTGGTCGGCGAGACTCTCGTTCGCGCTCTCCTCGACGCCGTTCACCTTCGCCCCGCTCGCCTTCTGACTCCCGCTCCCGCTCACCAATCCGTCGACGTCGCTCTGTATCTCCTACGCCTCCTTCACGTAACGAACGTCCTCCTCCTACGCCTCCTCATCGAACCCGGGAGCGTAGTTCTACCCCTCCTCGAAGACGTCGTTCGTTTTCACGTTCTGAATCTCCTCGCAGGTCACCTCCCCGTGAGAGGACAAGGGGACCAGAGAAGGATGAACGTGGACGGCAAGACAGTAAAAGGTCTCCTCGTGACCGCAGTCGTTCTCGGTCTGCGTCTACTGATTCAGCCATGTCAGTAAGCACAAGATCGAGCAGTCCGAGAAATCGCAGTCGCAGCCCTTAAAAGACATGTTGTCACCTTCATTATTTTGTACTTGAAGTATCTGTATGTAATTGAAAAATGCTATGGAGGAGTGAGCGCCTTTGCCCGGCCAAAAGTCAGACGAGCTGGTGTACTATACTTGTAATAAACAGCTTTAATTTATTTTTCTTGCATCATGTCTCGAGGCTCGAGCGTCATTTTTGCCACAGCGCGGTGACTGGAACTGGACTCAGACTGGAAATAATATTTGGCATGCTATAAAATTCGAGTCATAAACGTGTTCTTGACTCCTTACAGCAACTGGGGCTATAAAAACAACACTGACTAGCTCAGAAGCGATTGCCAGCAGTCATGAAAAATCTTGGTTCGTTGTCTAACGTCCATCGCCGCCTTCTAGCACGGTCATGCCGATCCAACATCCGCTTTGTCGCGTCGGAGGTATGTATGCTTCTGTATCTGTCTCTTCATCACCATCTTAAATGCACCTAGGCTACTCCCAGGCCAATTCCCGAGCTATCATCTTCTCCTTCCACAAAATACAAGGATGTTACACACCCAACCGACGGTGCTCGGTCTGATGCGACCAAGGCAACTCTTGCACTGGCATCGACGTACCTGCTTCCCGTATATGCTCGCCCTGACTTTGTACTCTCTCATGGAAAAGGAGCTTACGTCTGGGATACTGAGGGCAGAAAATATCTCGATTTCAGTGCGGGTATAGCTGTTAATGCACTCGGACACGCGGATGAAGGTGTAGTGAAGGTGAGTTTTGGTGCATTTCGTCTTTTTTCTTTTTTCCCTCTGTATCTGCGTAATGAGTTGCACTCTATTGGTGTATCTTCCTAAAGATTCAGCTTGGAAGGAAAGCAATCTTCTCGAGGGTTTAAAAACAGCACACTTCACCTATTTTCTCCACGGAACACAGCAATTTACACATGTTCAATGTCTATTTTTTAGGTCCTCACCGAACAATCTGGGAAGATTCTTCATGCTAGTAACGTCTATCATAATGAATGGGCAGGACGCCTCGCCGAGTTGCTGGTATCATTGACTCAAAAGGAAGGCGGGCTGGGATTCCCTGCTGGAGAGTTAGGAACACCTCCAACGGAAACCACTGGAGCCAAGGTTTTCTTCGCTAATTCTGGAACGGAAGCGAACGAAGGTGCTCTCAAGGTAGCCCGCAAGGTTGGTAAAGACCGGTGGGCAGCAAAGGCACCAGGAAGGACGTGGGATTCAAAAGATTGCACCAAGACACGTATCACTTGTTTCGAGCAATCATTCCATGGAAGAAGCATGGGAGCGTTAAGTGTGACGTGTAGCCCGAAATACCAGATTCCATTCGCCCCACTGCTACCCGGTATTGATGTAGGAAAGTTGAATGATTTCAATAGCCTGAACACGCTTGTGACCGAGGATACTTGCGCGGTCATTGTTGAACCCGTACAAGGAGAAGGTGGAATCAATGCTGCACAAACTGAATGGCTCATCGCGCTTAGGGGGCGATGCAATGAAGTGGGGGCTGTTCTTATATTTGATGAGATTCAGGTAACAATCTGTTTGATCAGTGTAGATTTTGACAAGAGCTGATGCTTTGCCCGCAGTGCGGTCTGTACAGGACAGGAACGTTATGGGCTCATTCTGCTTTACCAGTTGATTGCCATCCTGATATTGTGACGATGGCTAAGCCCCTGGCAAATGGGTATCCCATTGGAGGTGTCCTCCTTCGGGATACCGTCGCATCAACCATGACCGCAGGTAGACAGCTTTACGCAGCTATTCATTTGACACTGCTCACGTCTTGAAATTAGGAACCCACGGTACTACCTTTGGTGGCTCGCCTATGGCCTGTGCAGTTGGCTATCACGTCCTCTCCCGTCTCTCGGAGCGGCCTTTTGTAGCTCAGATCGCAGAAACAAGTGCTTACCTCACAGGCCGCCTAGAAAAGTTGCCGAAATGGTTCCCGGATATTCTTCAACCAAGGGTTCGGGGTCGGGGATTAATCGTGGGACTGGGGTTCAAGAATGAGAAAGACCCGGGTCGGATAGTCAGTATGGCGAGGGAGAGAGGTGTCTTCATACTCACCGCGGGTAAAGATGCCGTTAGACTCGTCCCAAGTTTGAACATCGGGAAAGCCGAAGTAGATTTTGCGGTCGATGTGATAGAAAGCTGTCTGGGAGAATTGAAGGCATGAATAGGAACATATACGTAGAGCTAGACGGAATGAATTATTTCTACTACTTCTTGTCCTCCTTATGGGATAAAAACACGTATGAATCGGATGAAGGGATAAGATGAAATGACCAGCCGGGGGAAACGGGAACGTATAATTGGTGGCATATGATTGGTTGTATGAACGGGTAACGGTAAAATATATATATAAGGGACTGATCGACGTTGGCTACCCATATTTTTTCTTTTTCTGCCCATTCAGATGGACAAACTCTCTACACTTTCCCGCTTCAAGGCATCTTGCCCCTTCTTGGGCAGGACGAAGGCTTCGACTTTGCGTACTCTCTGTACTTCCTCTTCTCCTCGTTATCCCTCCATTTCCGTTCTCACCGAAAGAGCTACGAAATGTCCCGTCATGGGTCCTGCGTTGAACGTACGCTCCAAGGAAATCGTTGCTGGCTACGCTAGCATCGCTGGTAACTCGGAGGTCGATATGATTCATAAAGAGAAGGGTGTTTCTGTTCCTGCTGGCGCTTCTGTCGAAATGTGCCCTCACGCTTCAGCTGCTCGTGCTGCAGCTCGTATGGCTGAGGACCTTGCTGCTGCGGATAAGAAAGCGCATCACCCTCATGGAGGTTGCAGCGAGACCACTGCAAAGGCCGCTGCAGCTGGTTGTCCTTTCCATAAGGCGAATACCGCGACCGCTACTACCAGTTCTGTTCCCAATGCGACTGCTACTACCAGCTCTCCCAACGCAACTGCTCACGGTGGATTCGACTACGAGCAGTTCTATAACGTTGAGCTCGAGAAGAAGCACAAGGACAAATCTTATCGATACTTCAACAACATCAACCGTCTTGCTGCCAAGTTCCCCGTCGCTCATACCGCTAAGGTGGAGGATGAAGTCCAAGTGTGGTGTTCTAACGACTACCTTGGGATGGGAAATAATCCCATTGTTCTCGAGACCATGCAGTGAGTCATGTCGATGCATTTTCACAACTTTTTCAACTTATATGCTCCTAGCCGAACTCTCGATAGATATGGTCATGGCGCTGGGGGCACCCGTAACATTGCAGGCAACGGTGCTTTGCATCTTGGGTTGGAGCAGGAACTTGCCAGCCTTCATCGCAAGCCAGCTGCTCTCGTATTCTCGTCGTGCTACGTGGCCAACGACGCGACACTTTCGACCCTCGGCTCCAAGTTACCAGGGTGCATTTTATTCTCTGATCAGATGAACCACGCTTCCATGATTCAAGGAATGCGTCATTCCGGTGCCAAAAAGGTTATTTTTAAGCACAATGACCTGGAGGATCTGGAGAACAAGCTCAAGCAGTATCCTAAGGAGACTCCTAAGATCATTGCTTTCGAGAGTGTGTACTCGATGTGCGGTAGTATCGGTCCCATTTCGGAAATATGCGATTTGGCAAAGAAATATGGCGCATTGACCTTCCTCGATGAAGTGAGTCGCAATCTGCTGCGGCCGCATTCGGATTCTGACTTTCGTATCTATATTAGGTTCATGCTGTTGGTTTGTACGGACCCCACGGCGCAGGAGTTGCGGAGCATCTTGACTACGAGGCCCAGAAGGCCGCTGGTAATAGCCCAGACCCGATCCCGGGATCGGTGATGGATCGCGTGGACATTATCACTGGTAAATATTTCCGCAGACATCTGTCCAGCATTTGTCGTTTTTCTGATTCCAATATTCCTGTCACTAGGTACTCTCGGCAAGGCATACGGCGCCGTCGGCGGTTACGTCGCTGGCTCTCTCGACTTCATTGACATGATTCGGTCTTACGCTCCCGGTTTCATATTCACTACGTCCCTGCCTCCTGCGACCGTCGCCGGTGCTCATGCCAGCGTTGTCTATCAGAAAGAGTATGTAGGCGATCGTCAACTCAAGCAGGTCAACGTCCGAGAAGCCAAGCGGCGCTTTGCTGAACTCGATATTCCTGTCGTGTAAGTATTTGAAATTATCTCTATACTGATACATCTAAACTCATCATACATTATGTAGCCCTGGGCCCTCTCACATTCTCCCGGTTCTGGTCGGTGATGCTGCTCTTGCAAAAGCTGCCTCGGACAAACTCCTTTCTGAGCACGACATTTATGTTCAATCGATCAACTACCCGACTGTTGCTGTCGGTGAGGAACGTTTGAGGATTACGGTCACTCCACGCCACACCCTTGAGCAGATGGATAAACTGGTTCGCGCTGTGGATCAGGTATTCACTGAGCTCAACATCAACAGGATCGCTGACTGGAAGACACTTGGTGGTCGGGCCGGTGTTGGTATTGGTGACGCCGAGATAGAGCCGATCTGGACGGATGAACAGCTTGGACTCGGGAATGGTGCTTCTCCGAGAACTCTACGAGATGGTCAAAATGCAGTGGTCGACATGAAAGCTGTGACAGCAGCTAGGAGCAGATTTGATCATCTTCTCGGTCCCATCTCAGGCGCTTTGCAGCCCCACCGTTCTGTTGTCGATGGAACTGTTGCCGGCATGAACCTGAAAGCGAAGGCTAGTAGTGCGCCATTGGGCATGGCTGACAATTTGAAGATTCCCGTGCCCAAGCTTGTCGCTGCTACCGCTTAGTCGGAGCAGGCCTTTCATTCATTTGTTTGTCGTTTGCTGTTTTTGCTGTGTGCCCGGTTGCAGCTGTTTGTTCGGTTTTCGCGGATTTGCATATAGTAACGTGTGTAGTATCGTGCAAGTAGGCTTGTCTTCGATTTGTACAAATTCGAGACTGGTTCAATAGGTTTTGAATATACGAAGACTTGTCTAAAATGATCCACTCGAGAGTCAGAACAGCTTGGAATATTATTTAGAACTCAAAGTGGCTACGCAGATTTTTCGACGGCCGCGGCCCGCCAGACATTGCAGACCGGTGCACGTGCCATCTTTGCCATCCTTCAAGTTCCACTTTACGCTAAGTTAAAGTAGCGGCTATTCGTCGCTTGTATTCTTTTCAAAACACAAAATGGTAGGTCGAGAAGGCGAAACCTTGGGAGTTGCACATGGAGACAAGAAGAATTCAAAACATCACACACTAGTCGAGTCGGAAGAGTCATCAAAAAAAGCGAAGAAGGACAAGCGAAGTAGGAGAGCGAGGAAGGAATTGGATGAGGAGTCTGAGACGAAAGATTCAGAAGAGAGGAGGGAGAGGAAGAAAGGAAAGAAAGATGAGGGAGAAAAGAAAAAGAAACATAAAAAAGTACTGCTAGAGGACAACGCGAACGAGGTGGACATTCCTATTGAGGAAACTCCGCTTGTACAAAAAACTTCGAAGAAAGGCAAAGAGAAGAGCACTGCTGCTCTCGTCGAAATAGAAACGGAAAGCACCCACGATGCAGATGCAAAAGCCCATGCCGAGAAGAAAAAGAAGAGGAAGAGGGATGTGGCGGAAGTAGAGAATCTGGACGAGTCGCAGCCTAAGAAGAAGAAAACAAAAAACAAGACTGGGTTTCCTGATCCTCAGGATGATTCCTCACTATCAGAACAGGCTCATAAAGGTGGGTAAAACCTTTGCATTCGTACACTAACCGACACTTAGCACTGCTATCGCAATCCAGCTTTGACTTACGCGTTTACGCAATTTCGCCGTCCGTCGAAATGGAAATTCCATAAAGCTAGACAGAACTGGATCATTCGCAATGTTTGGTCAGCCGAGAGCGTAGGTGATTGTGTATATGGACTCTGTTTTCCCTACTTATTTCATGACGGAAATTTCAGATTCCAGACTCTCATATGCCTCTGGTTTTGAAATACCTCTCGAATGTCCAAGGAGGCGTCCGTGAAGTAAGTACACTGACACAGACACGACTTTGGCTTACTCCTTCGCAATTGTAGAACTTGATTAAGACGTGTCATTCAACTGCAGAAGGGGGAAAGCAGGACGCACAGGCGAGCGAGCATCCACCTGATGCAGCCCCTCCTCCGGCAGAACAGGCAGAAGCGAACGATTCAATATCTGACAACATAAAGAGCAAAAGAGCTTTAGCAATACTGGCAGTGCTCATCGATTCACAGGAAACTGGTGTGTCCTTAGCCTCTTAGTTTGTGTATGACTTGACACTAAAGTACTGTTCCATTTTGCGATTGCAGGAACTAAGTAACTATTTTACTGGTATCTGGTTCATGGTGGCAGAATATGTTTGGTTCTAACGAAGGTCTTTTGAGTTATAGCCCTTTAGTCTGACTTTGCACGCCGTGCTGATGCTCCTATTGTAGGCAGCCTCCACATGGAAGCTATAAGTAATATCCTCTGGTCAATGCACTCTGTTTCTCTACGTTGTCGGCGCCTGCTTTATATGATCCCAGTATATCCCCTGCGAAGATGTTTAATGGTCACATTTCAGCTGGTCCCTGGAACACTGAGAAACAGGAAGGTACGCGAATGTACTCCTTGGGAAAACCAGCCTCAGGAAAAATTTATAAATACATACATATCACAAGCACGTCGGATGATCACAAGGGGAGAACTGTGACATTAGTAGCTGGAAAGTTGGGAGCAGAAGCTGTAATCATTGGTAAAACATGGCAGAATAAAATGATCCTGCAGTGTCAGAAAAAACTGGAAATTCGGAAATTGTCCGGGACTCGGACATCAAAGAGTGAAAGTCGATCACCGTTACCTCCACGTGCTGCCCAAATACGTAGTGTGCTCTGTAAGCTAGCGAGCTGTCTAATTCAACATTCTTATTCTTTTACTTCGATGGGTCTCTCAATATCGTCGTTATTCTCCTCTCTGAGCTCTCTGGTCCGGTGGAGTAAGGATCAAGATGTGCGTATACTTATGTTGGGGCTCGATTCCGCCGGCAAGGTACTGTCAAAGCCTATTGCTCTATTGCTACTTATTTGGGTGGGCTCACATTGCGTTACAACTAGACTACGATATTATATAGACTACAGGTCAATTTACTTCACTGAAAGTAACTATTTGATGGACTTATGAGTTCCTAGATTGGAGAAGTAGTATCCACAATACCCAGTAAGCCCCATTTTCTCGCTCGTCTGACGACTTCTTACTGTTGTACACTGCATAGCAATCGGTTTCAACGTGGAGACGGTTCAGGTCAGCATCTTGCTTGATTTGTATCTTTTCTATAGAACGGCGGCTCAACCTGCTCGCAGTATAAAAACATAAAGTTTCAAGTATGGGATTTAGGAGGACAATCGAGTATTCGGTACGAGGTCTTTGAGTCTGAATTAGACTAAAAATATCGCTCATTCCCATGTACAGACCATATTGGCGGTGTTACTTCCCAAATACTTCTGCCATAATCTACGTCATCGACTCTTCCGACCAGGCTCGACTAACAACCTCGCGAACGGAGCTTTTAACTATGTTGTCTGAAGAGGAGCTGAAAGGTGTTCCACTGCTAGTCTTTTGCAACAAGCAAGATGTAGAGGGTGCATTAAAGCCTGAAGTGATTAGTGAAGAGCTAGGGCTTGCTGGCGGGGAAAAGTCGAGACCGTGGAGTGTGCGGGGTAGTTGCGCAACAAAGGGCGAAGGTTTAGAGGAAGGCTTAGATTGGTACGTCGGCATCCCCGTGACTGGAGTCGTACTCATTCATAATGTCCAGGTTGGTGAATGCGATACAAAAAACATGATACCGTCCACATTCCCTTCCATACCGAGCGGGTTTAACCTGCCTCATTTCCTTCATTTTGACAGTTATATCTGGACTATAGCATTATATCATACATATTTCCTTGCACTAGCTTCTTTAACAGCCTATCCTGAGAGCGGGTTTGGTCCAACCTCTGACCAAGTGCGATCGATATATTCTAAATTACGAGTCACTCGTCGACCAACACCACTCCCACCTCCCTTCCTTCGGGTCTTCAAGACAAGTCCGATATGTCTCAATATCAGGTCTCCAGACGCGAACAGTCCCATCGTCGGCGCCGGTAGCGAGCATACCATCAGCCCAGTCCACAGCACTGACCTCGCCCATCTGCGCTTTCAACTCTACAGCACGTTCTTCTCTAGGATACGGTCGCGTAGCACCAGTTATATCAAACAGGAAGCTACTACCACTCGGCCCTCCACTCCCACTGGCTAGCCATCTCCCGCAGGGTGATACGGCAAGCCCAAGATAGAACGATGAGTTCGTCTGGAGATTGGGATGCCCGTAGTTTGCGGGCAATGGCATGAGCGACGAGCTGGAGTAGGCGTGGATCCGCGAGTCGGCAGCCAACCCAAATATGAGCCCAGATGATGCTTGAACACCATTGGCCAAGCTGAGTATGCCTCGTGGACGACGCGAGCTGTGTGAAGTGGTAGGATCTATCGAGGAGAAATGTGTTGGCGGTACAGGTTTTCCTTTCGCTTTTTTGAAGACATCTGGAAAGCGCAGATCCCAGTTTCGCAGGACGCTATCAACAAGCATGCCAATGAATAAAAGCATCCACGGTAGGGGATGAACGAGTCTTACCCATCACCAGATCCGCTACTAACCACGGACATATTCTCCATGAAGATGAGATTTGTAATACTTTTTGGTACTGAGGCATTCTTCCCTCGTCTTACTTTGAACTCAGGAGCTTCATGCGCATATGGAATAGTCACCACCGATGTTAGGGAAGAGTCTTCCTCTCGATTTTCTCCCACTCGCAGATCCCATACACGAATAGTCCCGTCGCGGCCTCCCGTACTCAGTAGATTTTCGTTTTGAGGATGCCACGATGCGCACTTGACACTGGAAGTGTGCCCTCTCAAGGAGTGAATTACACGGCATGTAGAAGGACAAGATATCCTGACTAGTTGATCTCCTGAACACGTCGCTAACAACGTATCGGACATGTTCCATTTTACATCAAATATGCCATTCGTATGTGGTTGGAGTGTGTTTCGTGGAGGTTCTATAAGTGGCGTAAATAAAGAGTATAGGCACAGCCAGTTGAAACAACTTACCGTCGTCCCAGCCCGACCGTTTACGAGTATTAAATATGTAGACAGAACCTTGCTCTGTTGACACTGCAAGCAGAGGGTTGCCGCCTCTCTTTGCGCCTATCGAAATGGCAAGTTAGCGTGGTGATAAGGATGCCTTCTCCACCCATAGGCATACCATTAGAATAAGAGCAGGCATATGGCGGTGTCAAAAACCTATCGGTGTCGAGGGAGTCGCATTTGAAGACGTCGGATTTATGGGAAGAAACAAAAGATTTCAAGACTCTCCGCGTAGAATCTAATTTTGAGTGAGTTGAGTCGTCATCATGTTGCAGGCGTATTATAACTCACCATTTTGTAACGCGCATCTTGGAAAAGGTCTACCAAAACGGTCGTTTTGCAGAATTGTCCATCGACTACGTGTTTTGGCACGCGATACCCATAGGTCGTCATCGTCGTCGCTCTTTGTTTCCTCTTCGTATTGAAGTTTTACGCGTTTACTTGGAAGATCGTTTGCAGAAGCGGATAAACGCTTAGCGCCTGCATGTTTTGGAGGTGTAGGTAGCTGAAACCAGGAGTTTGTCGATGAACATAGGGTCTGCTCTGCCTCTCGACGCGTGTTTGTTGAGTCAAAAAAAGCCAGAGAAGAATGGGCAGGCGATGAACTAGGAGTTGGCAGCATTTTGAGAACAGACAAGTAACGCGATTGAGTAGCGGGTCAACAAAAGGCGCGTAGAATAGTTTTCGCGACTGACTGCATCACGTGGTCATGACTCGTCAAAATTGAAAGTTTTCCTTGAAGTTGCTAATTTCCAAAGTTTTTACTTCTCAGTGTTGCTAATATGTTACGCGCCCCGATTCGAACTTTGGCGACAGCCGCAAGGAAATCTCTGACTATTGGTCTAATCCCTGCGGATGGAATTGGAAAAGAAGTTATCCCTGTTGGTCCCAATCATTGTCCTGAAAAGTGTTAGGGCCGATTTCTCGTTTTTAGGCAGCGAAGACGGCTATTGAAGCAGTGGGATCTGACATTCCTCCAACACGCTTCGTGGATCTTCTTGCGGGGTTTGAGACCTTCACAAAGACTGGTGTTGCACTACCGGAAGAAACTGTCGAGTACGTTGAGCAGCACTTTTAACTAAACACAGCTGAAAAGTATATCAGATCATTGGAACAAGAGTGTGACTGCGCTCTGTTTGGCTCTGTCAGGTACCTAATATGAAGGGAAGGTTAATGTCATATTCTAACGAGTCGGTTTAGCTCTCCGTCCAAAAAAGTTGTAGGGTATTCTTCTCCGATCGTAGCTTTGCGCAAAAAGCTAGATCTTTATGCCAATATCCGACCGGTCCTCTCTGTGCGCACATTTTCCATCTTAACATCCGTCATGCTCACCTTTTGAACTAGGTGTCACCAAGTCCCGAAGAGCCTTCCAGCGTGGATATGATTGTTGTTCGCGAAAACACAGAGTGCTTGGTAAATCTTCTGCCTGTTTGCCATTTCAAAACTTATCAATCTGCTTTTTAGTATATCAAGCAAG
The DNA here is from genome assembly GCA_003987895.1 of Neonothopanus nambi. NCBI lineage: Eukaryota > Fungi > Basidiomycota > Agaricomycetes > Agaricales > Omphalotaceae > Neonothopanus > Neonothopanus nambi. The sequence goes on along the minus strand of RCHF01004497.1, from coordinate 21,199 downwards.
AAGAGCAGACTGTCGGTGAAAATGGCAAAGAAGCTCGCGCAACAAGGTTGATTACTGAACGTGCATCCAAGAGAATCGGACAAATGGCCTTTGATCTCGCCCTAGCTCGTCCTCGCAAGGTCATTGTTTGATTATGTCTTTGATTTGGCACATTATTGAACCAAGAAATTTACAGCATCTGACTGTCATCCACAAGTCCAACGTTTTATCGATCACGGACGGTCTGTTCCGTGAAAGTGTACGAGCAGTACAATCTATCGATCCTAAATACGCAGAGGTCACGGTAGCAGAGCAATTGGTAGACAGTGCAGTCTATCGGTGAGTATAATCATCATCAGTCTCCCTGTAACTGAAACACATCGTTTTTGTGACAGTCTGTTCCGGGAACCTCAGTGAGTATCGTTTTCAAGTTTTGACGACTAGTATTAAAAACAACCTTCCAGAATCTACGACGTCATGGTCGCACCTAACTTATACGGCGATATCCTCTCGTACGTCCAATTTTCAAAGCCTCCACGTCCTCACATCTTGACCTTACTACCTATCAGTGATGCCGCCGCAGCTCTTGTCGGCTCTCTAGGAGTAGTTCCTTCTGTTAATGCAGGAGACAAGTTCGTGATGGGGGAACCGTAAGTACATTCGCATACTTGTCTGAGAAGCCTGCTGACATTGCTCTTTCAGCGTTCACGGTTCTGCCCCGGACATTTTTGGTCAAGGCATAGCCAATCCGATTGCGTCAATTCGATCAGCCGCTTTAATGCTTCGTCATTTGGGATACACGAAGGGTGCTGACAGAATAGATTCCGCGGTCGATTCGGTAGTCAGAGAAGGTCAACTGTTAACACCAGACCTTGGCGGCAAGGCTAAAACAAATGAAGTAGTCGAGGCAATAGTCAAGAGGATATAGATGGGGAAAAGGTATGGTGTTTCACTCTATACCTGTTGAAATTTACTGAATTTCTTTAAAATTATCTGTAAAGTACATCGGCTAATTGGATACAGTTCATTACATACATTCTGAAGCTATCCCAAAGTGTTCAGACAAGTTCTAATGCGTACATTTCTGCGGACTTCACTGTGTTGTCTCTGCAGACCGACCAGGAAGGGTGGATGCAAACTTGTTCAACATTTCTTTTTCCTTCTCTCTGCTAACCTGCAGTATACGCTGAAACTCTTCCCAATTCAAACCTTGTGCAGGTTTATGCAAGACATCCGTTTGAGTGATTGGGGTAACTGACGGTGCTTCTTGTGATACGGGAGGTCGGAATCCCGACAGAAGAGACCGTCTCCGAGGTTCATATTTGCTTTTCGAAGATTTCTGCACCCCTTCGAGCATGTCCCTCGAGATCCCCGAACGGGACTGACGTTTACCGGACGTAGACTTCAGTGTAATCGGATTGCTAATTATGACTGCCTGGGGAGGTATTTGAACCTTCCGTCGGCTAGAGCGCTTGCTAGTGTCATACAACTTGAGAGAGGAGTGTGAGTCTCCCTCGGTGGATGACAAGGCCACGACGAACGTCGAGGTTCCCTCAACGACTTCCAGTCTCCGCGAAGGGCCCGGTGGTAATGGACGATCAACGGATGCAGTCGGACTTGGTGTAGGGGGTATATCACGAAGATTTGCAGCCACCCCTTTCACCTGTGGTGCTGCTGGTCCTTTCTCCTCTGTGACTGCAACGAAGCTACTCTCCGGACTCGGTAGCTCCCGTGGTGCTAATGATTCGTCACTTGGTGATGGATGTGGCTGTTTCGTCCGTAGGATCTTGAGACGATCACGCCAAGTTGTTTTTGGCGCAGGCGGCTGTATGCCATCTTCTATGCTTCCAATGCGCTTACGTCTGTAGTAATAGACAAAGGCGAAGACACATAGACCTATGACGACAACACCACCAACAGTACCGCCTACTATCGCACCAACATGGACTGGGTGACCAGTACCTCTGGTGGTCAGTAAGGAGATACCCGTGCCGTTTCTAAAAGGTATTATCTTCGATTAGCCCTGATTTAATCGAGCTCTGAACAAATATCTCACAAAGGACGGTCAAGTACGGCTGGATGTGGGTACTCTTCACTGGTGACGGACTGAATGAAATCAGCATTTATGCTCTCCAGCGCCACACTGTGGCGAATGAGCAGAACAGAGATAATGAAGATCCAGCTCCGAGGTGAGATCATAGCAGCAGAAAGACACAGTCTTTCGAGTCCGTCCCAGACGTTGCCGCAACAGTGAAATGAGGGGGAGACCAAGCTAAGGAGCTGGTATGATGCATTCTGGGACCTAAATAGCAAGCCAAGCAGCAACGGAGCACTGGTTTCGTCAGAAAGTAAATTATGGGTTGCAGTCTGAAAAGATCTGAAATTTGAATCCGCTGGAAGGTGTGATTGGCAAACTGCCCCTAAGTTGCAAGTCACATGATGTAGATCGACACGCGATTCGACTTTCGCGACCGTTTCTCCTTCTGCTCAGCGATCACTCCGAAGTCCGTAAATTATAATCAGGAATCTATACTCTGCTAACTTATTTGTTCTTGCAGACCCTCGTCGGTTAACCACACAAGTATATGGCAAAGGTTAAGAAAGGCAAACAGAAACAAGATGCCCAGCCTCCCACTCAGCCTCCCGCTCAGCTTCCCACTCAGCTTCCCGCTCAGCCCCCTGCTATTGTCACCAAGGAACCCGACAAGCCTCCGAAAGTGCCTACAAAAGAGGTGGTGGATGATACCGGCTTGACGGAAATGCCAGGTCAGTATATCTTCTTTCGTCAGTTGTTGTTTGTTGGACGCGACCGTATGATGTACACAGCGCGCGCTAAAATCAATTGTTGCCAACTTGCTACTTACCATGAATTCTTATCGTCGCCCTACAGGTGGTATCCTAGACGATGGTTGGCCCACTCCTGCCAAACCTAACCAGGACCCTTGGACGAATAATGCACCACCTGCTGACTCATGGGGCAACGCTAATCATGGTCAGGCTATGAAGGCAGCTACGACAAACCCAGCCAAAGAGAAACAGGGTGCTATCAATAAGGCTGCTACGGGAAGGGATACGGGTGGATGGGGACAGGAGAATAGCGGATGGGGAACAGGTGGGAATGATGATTGGGGAGCAGGTGGGAATGATGGTTGGGGAGCCGGTGGGAAGGATGGTTGGGGAACAGGTGGGAAGGACGGTTGGGGAACAGGTGGGAAGGACGGTTGGGGAACAGGTGGGAAGGACGGTTGGGGACATGGTGGTGCGAAGAACACCTGGGGTAATAATGATTATGATGAGGAGGAATGGGACGAGGAAGAGGAAGAAGAGGAAGAAGAGGAAGAAGACTACGGATGGGATGCACCTTCGAACCCAAATGCGTGGGGCATCCGTACACCGTCCGCTACGCAACAAACCGGGTGGAGAGGCTGGAGTGAAGAGGCCAAAGGCCTCTCCAAGGTGACCGCTCCAGCTCCCGCTGGGAATGGTAGGGCAAACAGGACTGTTCTGTCGTCTCAGCAACAATCCCAAATATTGAGTTCGTTGCTCAGTCAACCTCAGACTCAGAATGGATATGTCGCGCATGCTCAGCAGCAGCAGAATCAGAGACAGAGACAGGCCGCCAATCCTTATCCCCAGCAGCCAACATCACACCTCCTTGGCGGTAATATTTTCCCTTCCCTCGCCAGCACGAAACAGTCAAACCTACTTGGCGGTAATCTTTTCTCTTCCCTCACCAGCACGAAACAGTCACAAGCCCAACCACAGAAACAACCGAGCAAGGAGGAAAAGCGCTCCAAAAAAGAACGGGAACGGTCTCAGCAGAAAACCCTAGGAAAACACCAGCGTTCCCAATCTGAGAATTTCGACAGCTTGGGATGGGGGACACAGGCTTCTGATTCTTATGGTTGGGGTACAATCCCAGAAGAGGACGAAGAAGAAGAGTACGATGACCGTCGAGTACATTTCTCACCGAGGAGCGCTTCGCTGAACGCTTGGGGTGTCCACCCATCCAAACCCGCCGCACCGAGTATCTGGGGATCAGAACCGTCGAGAACCTCTGCTATCTCTGCTACTCCAAAACTCCCCGTTTCCGAGAAGCCGATAGATACATTCTATACGATGCCTTCCAAGACCCTCGCACATGCCTATAATGGCACGGCAACGACACCTCTAAATACTGGCATACCTCGCAATAAAATGAACGAGTACACCAATGTCCAGTTCAACGAGTCAAAGGGTGCGGCGTTCGCGCACGTTCAGCAAGCACTATTTGGCAGGGCACGCAAGGCAAAGGATCGCATCCACTGGCTGTTTCCTTCTGATAAAGATGAACGAGTTGAATCTCTATTAACATGGATACAGTCTGTCTCTTACAGCCTAGGTTCATATGGTGTGAGTCCTACTAGAGCTTTCATCTCTACGACTCTAATCATCATAACAGCTCCACAGATTTCTTCAGAGTAGAGAACGAGGGGCTCTTCTGACTAATGCTGACTTTCGTCTTCCTGGAAGTCCAGGAGAACCTGCGTTCGACTGGCTGACGTTCGATCAATTACGGGAGACCAGAGACAAAATTCTACAAGAGTCAGTAGCGTTCTATGACCCTACCAAAGAAGTAGTTGTGTTCGTTTTTCTACCTTCGAAGAGCGGCAACAGCGTAGCTATGTGGAGGCGAAGAATTAACGTCCCTAACAACATGCGATTAATGCTTCAGGGCGAAATCTCCCTTGCTCTCACTGGACTGAGAAGAGAGAAAGATTATGTCGTTTATGTTGACGAGTAAGCTTTCCTATGCTATCCTTAAGCTGATTTTTACTGATGCTGCTTGCGCTAGATATCCCGCGAAGCCTGCTGGTGCTAGACGAGCATCTGTTCCCCCTTATCCCGATTATTCTGCGTATCCAATTATGGTGGACGAGGAAGGTGGCAGGCCAGCGGAGAAAAAGAAAAAGAAGAGAAAATGGTGGCAGTTCTTTAAAATTACTTGGTGAGCCAATTCATGTATATGCCTATAAGTATCTTGCTTTCGTTGTTTCTTGTCGTTTTCGTTTTTGAAGTTTTGGGTCGATATTGTCCGCTTGTTGTATTTATACTTTGCTGATACCTTGTATATCATTATGCTTGTACTGCTTTACATATCTAGCTTGTATTTTCGCGGAGTGCATATTATACAGACTTGTTATTGTTGGCACCCCTTCGCCGAGCTGAGAAAACCTGGTCACGATGAGTACCGGCGGTACCGCCTGTTAGCGCCTGTTGCGGCCCGGTTCTGCTGACTCCCTCCTGACACTCTCTAGCCTTGCTGCAATGGATCCGTCCTCGAGCCCGATGCAAGCACCTGCTTCTCTGCAACCAGCAATCTCCGAACCTCCCTCCGAGCCTCCTGCTCGAAGATCTTACCCCGCCACGACGCACTTCGCGGTCTTAGCCGCTGTCATCCTTCCGATAACACTCATGCCTTATCTCATATGCAGACGACAGGTGTCTGCACTTCAAAGACGAGTTAACGAATTGGAAGGTGTTACCAAGACATTTCACAAAGATCTAAACGCAGCCGTGCTGGCCAATGGTTCTTGGAAAGACGAGCACCGCCGCATGAGGACCTTACTTCATCAGATGATGAACGAGACAGAAGAGGTGAAGACATACGTGCAGCAAAGAGATGCTGCCTACAGAGTTTCGGAAGAGACGACCCAAAGTGAACTTCAGCGATTGCTGGAAGAAGCACGGATTGCACGGTATGATCAATGGTCTTCTTTGTGATCACACTTGAGCTAAGTACTTGAATACTCATCTTCTATTGATAGTGTACAAGGCGATGCTCTTCGAGCACTCGGGCTATCGATTGCGGACATAGCTGCATTTATGCACGAAGTGGAATTATACATGCCTTTGGAGTTAGGGGACAAGTCGAGGGTCGGGCAGCTGCGTTCTCTTGCTCTAATGCTCCAGAAGCTGCCAAAGCACGATCAGGTATGTTTCCGCATCGTCCATTCTGTTGACAATATGATTGAGCTCGTAAATAGTCAGGAAAGTAGCTAAATGAAGTTCCGGGCACGAGGTTTCATACTATTCTCCAGGATCCACGATACTGTATGAATACGACCAAAAGTTCAGTAACGCGTAACGGGACCCAGTGAACTTGGGGACTTTTGAGAAGTGTAACGCGTAACGAAGGCTCTGGGGGCCAGAGTACCTACCAAAAATGGTAATAGAGCGGCCGGCTACGCCGGCATCTTACCAAATATGGTATACGTCGGTCAAATGAACTTGTGAACTTCTCTAGAAAAGATGTAACGGGTCAACCCCCCTGAACTTTTGGTCGTATTCATACAGTACTAGCGGTATTGATCTGTATTTAAGTAAAGTAATGTATGTTTGTATTTTTAGACGACAGAGTCGCTGTACTGTAGGACATTTACAAATGGAAGAGTGATTGCCTATTCGTGCTATGAGAAAAGCGGTCCAACGTCGTGTGCTGCATGTTATAAGTACATTTAATCCTACAAATTTATGATGAGTGGTTGACCTAGTTCAGAATGTGTAATTCAGCAAGATAAGAGTTAAGTAATCGCAGATTCATAGATGTTTAGTCTCCAAACTCGTCCATAGTGAAAGCCCCGAGAGTCACCTGTACAGGCTGAATGATCTCTGCATCCTCCACAGCAGATTCCGCCCCCGAGCTGGATGATGGTGCAGGAATTACGGGCTCTTTAGCGTCGAGGAAGTCCAGGCAACCTGGTTGACACCCTCTCCAGCGTATAGGAACTACCCCTCCAAGACTGTTCACACCAGCAATGGTGCTCTCCCACGTGAACCGTTCCTCGGAGTGCATGAAAAATATGGGCTTTTTCTCATCCATGCTGTGGCGGGGAGAAGGGCAGACACCGATGCCTGTCACTGAAGTAGGAGGGGACGATATGTCATCGCCACCTGGATAATTTACCAAGCAGTTTGGATGACCAACGTGCAAGCAATGTCGCACTGAGGGGGGGAAAGGATGACTATAGTACCTGTCATCGATGGGTAGCGCGTAGTGAGATGAAAGCAGTGTCTCATTGTTGGCATTGGATGAGAAGAGAAATCGGAGACACAGCTCGCTTAGAGGGGTGACCCCAGGCAGGACAGTATGAACAGGCGAGGTGTGTCGAGGTTTTTCAAACAGTTGAGATTTGCTCGTTTTCGATCGCGAGAACGTCCTTCTACTAGTAGTTGGAGAAGAATCAGAAGGTGAGGGTATAAATGGATTTGGATGACTCTGGAGGATTGTGAGATTCAGGCTAAGTATCTCCGAGGGGAGAAACTTCAACTCATTATTGGCGATATTCAATGTCCGCAGAGATTTGAGACGTGAAATTTCAGGAGGTAGATGTGTCAATTTATTGCCGCCTATTCAAAGGTATTAGCACGTCCAATACAGGAACAGGAAAAGAATTTGGCGAACGTAGTGAAAGCACAGTTAGGCGTTCCACGTCAAAGATTTGCGAAGGTAGACTCCTTATCCCATTGTTGGAGAGCAGGAGATGAATCTCCTCTCGAGGAGCACCGGATGATATAGCCAAACTTCGAGTCCGTCTGAAGTCGGACTCAGACGCAGAGGACGCGGTACGGCCAAAGGAGCGATTATTATCTCCGGCGAGACTTGTCATGCGAGAAGTGTATTTTAGATCAGCGTAATCCAGCTCTGATCGCGCTGGCAAGGCGACGAAGTTCTTCAGCCCTTCGAGGAACCGAATCGGAATGTGTGTAAGACCTTTCGATCTGAGTAAGGGTAAGCACTTGACCAGCGTCAAAGAGCTGGCATGATACACACGACAAGTCGACTTGACCACAAGATTTATCATAAATTTCATTTAAAGCATCGTCAAAAAGGTCTTCGGTGCGGTCTGCCTCCACTGGAATTGAACTCGGCGCCCACGTAGTATCAATAGGAAAGTCAGACGGATCGGGAGCTTCATAAGAGTCGAAACGCGATCTTTTCACGACCTGGGAGATAGGAGAAGGAGAGATAGCTCTCTTCTTCTCGTATAAACGAGGTAATTTGGTCGCCTTGGCTGACGCAGCGAATGGATCTTGGGTAGGTGAATTGTCTAATTCAAATTCTGTAAATTCAATGCTAGGAGAAGATGGTGGTGAGGAGTCCACAAATGGGCTTGGAGATGACGCGGGAGAGGAGACAGGTGAGCAAGAGGAAGACCAGTACATGAAGGTTGGGGAACAGAATCAAACAATAAAGGCGAAAAGAATTTAACGCGTCTCCCAAAGTCGCGTCATGCACGTGATGATGATTACACATGCATATTACGTTGTGTAAAATAATTCTCTCCGTTTCGAGACGACGACGGTGCAGCCTCGTTGCAACTTGCATGTCTGTACAGGCCAGATTCATGCTCAGTCTCGCCGTACTCTGTTCTTGATCATCTACTTTAATATCATTCGTTCTTTCCCACCCATAATTCTTTCCATTCCCCCACCTTCAAGCAGAAATGCTCTCCAGCCAGTCGTCTGGCACGGCTGCTATTCCAGACGATGCTGGGCAACCTGGCGTCTCTAATCCTTCTGATATATCTACGTCTGCTCCGGAGAATACTTCAAAATCAAGTACCGAAGGTCAAGAGGAGGCTCTTGAATCGCATGAGGTCATCGAGCTTCAAATGTTTAGTGAGAGGAAGGCTTGGATCGAGGAGAAAATAAAGGTGCATGCTGTTTGCTTATGTTCCAAAGATTATCAAGCTTAATCTTGCGCAGCTTCTGGAACAAATGCCGCCCATTGAAGTTTTTGTAGGATTAGATGCGATTAAGTCATCCGCCGAGGAGGTACCTGGATTACCAACGCGAGCCGAGCTACAAAAATGGCTCGTAGAGCACGATGTAGTTGAGAAGGAAACTGAAATTTTTGACACTGGAGAACTAACAAAGCTACGAAAATTCACGAGAGGTGAGTGCCATTTCTGTGATTCTATGTTTTCATTCTTACGTTTCTATAGCCGCAACGCAACGCAATCTATCCCCAGAGGATACTGACTTAATTGAGCTCACATTGACGACCATTTATGCCCTTGACAAACTCCTTCACCTGTTGCGAGACCGCTCTGAAAACTTGGATCTTCTGGGAATACGATTGTCCTGGGAAGAAAGTAGAGTTGCTGGCTGGGTCGATCGCCGACAGATAATTGGCGACTTGCAGACGTTCTTGGAATCTCGAGCTCGATGGTCCCCCTCCGTCTATGATAATAACCAACAAATACCTGATTCCTTTGTCGGGGATACCCGCCGAGGGTCTATAGGATCTGTTATGTCGGTTGGTTCGGTGAATTCTGACACCTCAGTGAACTCGCCTGGTTTCTCCAGAAGTACACGATTCAAGCTTGCTGAATTGCTGTCGCGCGATGCTGCCGCCTTCTCTGGACGATTGTCCGCCTTGCGACATGGAAACGTTGCTGCTGCTGGAAAGCATCTGGATAAATTGATTGATAACAGCCGTAGACCAGTTCCAGAAGAACTATTAGACGAACAGGACAAGCTGGAGGAAATGTGTATCACCGAAATGGAGAATATAGGCAAGTTCGTGCTCAATGTAGTCATGCAGTGGCGAAAGTATAGTGTTTCACTTCAATTACTCAAAATACGCATTAAATTCCTGATAACAGGGCTGATGAAATATATGTCGAAACTATGAAGGATCAGTATGCTGCTCAAACTCTTACGGAAGAGATTGAAATCGCTAAAACCCAACATCCCACTGCTCGTCAAAGTGCATCCTTCATATCCCGCTCTGAAGCCCTACTCAAAAGGCTTCTTCTGAGAGGCAATCCGGCATCCCCCACTAGTACATTCCCTCGACCTTTTCACCCGTTATTCCCGGACCAGATGCCTTTTAATGATACACTTGCTCAGAGTCTATCTACAGAGATAACAAGTACGATCAGTCTGACCAAGACTGTGGAGTCGCTCGCGAAGGATTATAGAGCTTCCTACGAAGCGGTCAAACGCGTAGAGACTCTCAATGAAGCTGCAACTGAGCAAGTGAATAATTTCACTTCAGTCATTGAACGGTTAAGGGACGGGGTATCATCCGGAGAAGGGGATGGAAGTCCTCCCTCTCTTACGTCAAACGATTGCCTCGAACCAACTCGTCATTCGGTTTTTCTCGCTTTACTACCCTCAATACTAGGGGATTTGTCGAAGGCAGATGGTGTCACTTCACAGCTACTTCGTGACATTCCTGCAGCTCTACTTCACTTGGACTTTCCCGGCATCGATCCTGAGTTCAAACTCAGTGCATCGTCACTCCTTCAGCATTTGAGCTCCCTTCGCGATCAAGCTCTTCGCGTACGAGACGAAGTTGCAGGTCGGGTAAACAGGTTACGCGAAGCGAGAAAAATATGGTCTGCCATGGACGTGATTTTGAAGGATTTAGAAAATATCAGACGAGAAGTCGTGGAAGAAATGGAAACTTGTCGATGGCGTCAAGATACCACTTCATACACAGCGGCTCCACCCACTCCTGAGAGCCCTCCTGTCAATTTGCCATCCCTTCCTTCACAGCGCACAGAACTTGGGACTCAGCTGACACATTTAGGTGTCAGGTTAGATGAAGTTGTGGACACACCTTTAGCGTCGCTTGCTGCTACATTGGAGGTGCCCTTAAAGCAATCCCTCTTACAGACCGCTGAGGGACTGAGGACCCATTTCGATCGCATCAGGCAAATGATCAAGCTACTCCAGGCCATCCGTAATCAGGCATCTGTCATGAGTAGCATTCGCAATGAATTTAACGACTTCCAGATTCGTATTGATGATTTAATGATTCGTTACGATACCAGTATACGGACAATCCTAGAGGATAGTCCGACGAACGATATACCGGAAACAGATGAAGCCATCGAAGACCAGTGCAACCTCGTTCGTTCTGGAGTCGCATCATTCATCGATACTTTGTCGCAACGTGCGCCTCTCGTTGCGAAGCCATCTGGTCTTGCTTGTATCAAGCGTTCATTCTCATCCCTTGACCTCACGGCGGGTTTGGCTAGTGCGGCTAAGCCCATCGAATTACCTTTCGACCTTCACAGCATCGATGACTCTGTGCGAGCTGATTGTAATTCCTATTCTATGCGACTCAATGGACAGGTTGAAAGTTTGATTCACAAAGCCGAACATGTTCGGTTGGCACGAATAGCAAAAGAGGTGGATTCCTCTATATCTGCTACTCTTGGTGATATTGATGAAGCCTCTCAACACCTATCCACGCTGGAGAATAATTTCAAGCAGATTGTAAACCAGAAAGACATCATGGATTCTCTTGACGCATTCTTATCAGAGTTCCAGCATTCTGTACAGATGTACCGCTCCAAAATTGGTCGTTCGCTTTCTGCGATGAATGGAAGTCAACGTCGTATGGAAGATGCTCCAGGAGCCAGTGATTCCGCCGTTCACGATGAGCTGGTTGTACCTCGGATAAGGGCTATTAGTGACGCGGAGAGTAAACTTTTTGTCTGGGAAGGAGCTGTAGAGTCTCTGCACGTACAGATTGTACAAGCACAAGAGGCTGAAGCGCGCAGACTTGAGGAGGAGCGCCGAGCACAGGAGGAACGCTTACAAGAGGAGAAAAGGCGTCTGGAAGCGGAAGAGGCGGAGCGTGCACGACTAGAAAGAGAGAGGCTAGAAGAAGAAGAGAGGCGGCAGCTAGAAGAGCGTTTGGCAGTAGAAGCCCGGATACGTGCGCAGGAAGAGGAAAATGCCAGGCTGGAGAAGGAGAAGCTTGAGGCAGCCGAAAGATTGAGGTTGGAGGAAGAGCGTTTGGCAGAAGAAAGCCGTGTTCAAGCGGAGAGAGATAGACAAGCGGCAGACGAAGCTGAAAAAATGCGGTTAGAAAAGGAGCGCTTCGAGATGGAGGTCAAACTGAAACTGGCCGAGGGACAGTTGCTGGAAGAGCGTCGATTACATGCCGAGAAACAGCGTCTTGCCGAAGAGGAGGCTGAGAAAATTCGCCTAGAGCGCGAGAAGCTGGATGAAGAGCGGGAACGCCAGCTTCGAGTCATCAAGGACTTGGAGGAGGCGTCTAAGTCCGTTGTTGACGAAGGTGAGGTTTATCCATCTGAGTATCATGTCTTATGGTGTCTCATACGTGACTTTATAGACGTCTTTGGAATGAGAAGCGTATTGGACGGCCAGACATCCGTTACTCACGAAATGAAGGTCTTATTAGCTTCTGTCTCACGTTTACGAAAGCGACTGCGTTCTATTGGTATTAATGATGCGGCGCGCCCCTCGTCAAGCTCGTCAACTCTCCCAGGAATCGACCAAGCACAAAAAATGCGGGAAGGCCTATCTGAGCTACAACAAGAGCTCGATTCTCTCCCTGACGCTGTCGAAAACGTCTCCGTCAGTGTACAATTGAAGTCATTCAAAAGTGAAGTTGAAGCTTCTGCTGTGCTCATGGATCGTGTGGAGAAGCTAGCTATGTTATGCGAGGCTATCGCGAGCTGCGATGCTGCTTTGAGTGATCTTTTGGAGCACATTGATAGTTTTCCCGCTCCCCCACTAGGACCGCTGTCCTCCTCGTACACGAGTTCGGCCAAGCAATCACCTGAAGAGCAACTGTCCGACAGATTAGCATTCACAAAAACAGGCATTGATGACATGTCAAGGGTTTTTGAGGCTGTCAAGGACGATCTACGAGCCATTTCGGAACATGATCGCATTGTTCAGACCTGGAATGAGTTGGAGGACATGGGCAATGATCGCATTAGCGGCAAGAAGTCTCGACCAAGCAGTGTAATGAGCTCTGGGCAAAATTCGGGTCGGAGCAGCCGCGTATCTGTTACTAGTCCACCCGCCCAGTTGGGTAGCGCCCGAAAATCGAGTGGATATGCCTCGCTATCTGCGGCTTCGACTTCACGAGGACGATTGAACGTCCCAACACCTGTCCAGTCGCGCCGTGCAATCTCGGGCTCGGGTGAGCCGACGAAGCGACCTACCAGCAGCTTATCCACCCGTTCTTTCCAGCGTTCCACCTCTGGGCCAACAGGGAACCTCTATGGCACAACATTTGCTTCGCGGCAGAGGACCACGAGCCTAACGCCCAGTATTACTACACCGCCAGTCCGACGTATACCATCTGGTAATCACGTAAAATCACTATCTTCCACGACTAGGAAAAAGCGAAGTGAATCTCCTAGTGTCTCTGATGCTTCTTTATCACATTCGAATACTGGCGGTCGCGCATCTTCAGCATCCACTTGGTCACGAGCACCACGTATTTCGTTTCCCAGTATGCCTCGTAATTCCCCGCCACAGAAGAAGACACCCGTGCCAAGAAAAACTTATGTGGCTAATCCTAAGAGTAAGCTAGACGTTGCTGTTGGTGACGTCGTCAATAGCCTTCCCGTCGGCATCAATGTAGAGGGAGTATCTGGAAGCTGGAAAGATCAGAGTGGCAAATACTGGATTGGAGATCAGGATCCCAAGCTTTGTTTTTGCCGGATTCTTCGATCACAGACGGTCATGGTTCGTGTTGGCGGTGGTTGGATGGAACTGTCTAAGTGTGTTGTTTTTCTGTGACTTTCCCCTCCCTTGCTGATGATTATCCAGATTCATCCGTAGTCATTTTGCCGATAGCTTCAGGCTGTTATCTGAATCACCCACGATTAACAGCACGCGAGAGGAGAAATGGATCAGCTCTGCGACTTTACTTGAGGTAACGGAGCAGGCCAACTCTCCGCCCCTTCCTCCTCGTACACCGGAACCCAAAGGACCTTTCATGCCATCGTTTTCGCTGTCCACTCCGTCTGGTCATAGTCCACATTCTCTCAAATCTACACCATCAACTAGGGGTTCGCCTTTGACACCACTACAGTTTCTACGCCGGGCAGAGCCTGAAGCTCCATTGTTCGCACGGCCCGAAACGCCCACCAAAACAATTCGGACTCGTACTACTACTCCCGCACATACTCCTGCTAGACATTCTGTATGGAGACCATAAATATGAGCTGGTTTGCTGACCACCTACGCTAAATCCAGTTCATTCCCTATCACGGATGTTTTTACCACAGTGCTGTATTTTCTTCCCTTTTCGTACGGATAGCATGGTTCACCGGTGTTTCACGTATTTATGTGTACTTTGTCATTAGTATCGTACTGTTATTCCTGTATAATATCCTAGTGAGCAGCTTTGGACAATTCAAATCAATTTTCCAAATCAGGCCGGCGCTTCTCTCCTCATGGAACTCACTATCAGTTCACCTGCCGATTTCCATGTTCATCTTCGTCAAGGTGCTCTTTCTGAGCTAGTGACTCCTCATGTACGCAAGGGAGGATTCAATCTTGCGTATGTCATGGTAATCATTAATTCCTAGTAGTGCGATAAACTCAACACGATACTGAATCTTCCCGAATTCTAGCCAAACCTTAAACCCCCTATCACGACCACCGCTCAAGCTTTGGCGTACAAAGCCGAGCTGGAAAAATTAGACCCTCATGTCGAATTCTTGATGACTTTGTATCTCTCTCCCGATCTTACTCCTGATGAGATTCGGAAGGCTAAGCAAGCGGGGATCGTTGGCGTGAAGTCTTATCCTCGAGGTGTAACGACAAACTCGGATGGTGGTATTGAATCATACGAGGCATACTATCCTGTCTTTGAGACAATGCAGGAGGTAGATATGGTCCTCAATCTTCACGGGGAAGTACCATCCGATGCTGTCAATGTGAGTGTCTCGTTCATGCTAAATTGGACGCGTTTGCTAAATGAGGAAGCGAAGAATATTCATGTTCTCAATGCCGAGCCCTCATTCCTCCCCCATTTGCATAAGTTACACTCTACATTTCCTAAACTGCGAATTGTCCTTGAACATGCAACGACTCGTGCAGCTGTTGAAGCGGTGAAGAGTTGTGGACCCACCGTCGCGTGTACTATTACTGCTCATCATCTTGCTTTGACTGTGGATGACTGGGCCGGCCAATCTTGGAATTACTGCAAGCCTGTGGCGAAATACCCGGATGATCGGGAAGCCCTCCGCGCGGTGATTAAGGAAGGTCAGTAACTTCCCTTGAGGGATTAAGGACACTATTTTGATAATGGTTATATACAGGTCATCCCCGATTCTTCTTGGGCTCAGATTCAGCCCCTCACCCACCCCACAGTAAGTCTACAAGCACGCCCTCATGTGGGTGTGCAGCCGGAATCTATACATCGCCCATTCTTCTTCCTTTGGTCGCTCACATCTTAGAGTCTTTTGGAGCTCTTGACAAACTAGAGGGCTTTGTGAGTACGTTCGGGCGCAAGTTCTATAACAAAGAAGTAGAAGGTGGACAGGTCGTATTGAGGCGGGCACCAGAGCTTAGAGGATTCGAGATTAAAGAGAGCTATACGTCAAATGAGGAAAGCGTTGTTCCATTCTGGGCAGGAAAACAGATTAACTGGATGACAGTCGAGAAATAACATATGAAGGCACAAAAAAGGCACATGTATTCGGTACATGCATACTAGTTCGACAATTAAATCCAGATCAGAGCTTATATACCTGGTCTGAGCTAGCGCCCAATTCAGCCAAAACACCACCTACTGGTCCTTGAGAAAAGTTACGACCATAAGGTCCCGCGATGGCAGCGACCATTCTTCACTAATGCGTCAGAGAAATGGTCTGGGAGAAGGATTCAATGGTTCACTTACGGTTCCGGTCCACATACTAGGAACAAGACCTTTCGATGTGCTATATTGATGTCTTTTCGAAACCAAGGAAGTTGGTTCCACAGGCTGAAGTGTTCTCTGTTTTCAAGGCAATTCGCAATAGCTGATTTTCCTATGCGACCTGGTTGCAAATCTGGAGAACTATGCGGCGAAGCGCCGGAGTCAACGAAGACCTCGACCCGGAAGCGATTTGGGTATTGCTCGGCATACGATGTCATTGGTTGCAAGATAGCAGGCGGCGGAAGTTCCGCAGGCTTGCGAGAGGAGTGAAGTAATGTAAAGCGGGTTCGTGAAGTGGATGGCATACGAGAGATCACTGCATGGAAAAGCTGATAAAACGGGGTAATGCCAGTACCGCCAGAAATCTATATTTCACATCAAGACAATATAGTACTAGAGTGATACACGGATTGAGTCGTACCATGACTACTTCGTCCCAAACGTCATCCCTCCATGGCCAAGTCTGCAAAGGTCCCCTTATTTCGATTTTCTCGCCGACTTTTTTGGTATGCAGCCATCGTCCAACTTCACCGTGTGGATATCTCTTGATCCAGAAAAGCATACGACCATGCTCATCAATGCCCTCTAGAGGGGTATATGGACGCTCTACCTGGATGTCATCATCTTTGATGAAGACGGACCAGATGGAAAGAGAATGCATGGGATTCAGAAGCAGGTTTGGCGGGATTTTTAAACTTATAAGTCTTGAATCAGGCCCACATTGCTCAGTAGAAGTCACAGTACACGGAGTGAAATGAGATGGCGATAATTTTTCGTCTTTTAAGGTGGGTGCACCTCTAGAGACATTTGGAAGAAAAAAATAGAGGGAAGCAGCTGCACCTAGACCAAGGGCAGCAACAGAGCGGTGAGCAAGTCGGAGAGACATGCCAATAGCGGCTTTCCCGCCCAACTTCCGGCGGCTCGGCATCAGTTACGCGATCATGTGACTCAACGCGTGCAAGTTTGTTTGTTCTTCCAAATTGAACCGCAACCAAATCCAGCTTTCCTTGAAACATCCATCCTCGCCGTTAACGACCACGACCTACACGAACTACATTGGAATCCTAATTAACGATGGTCGCCGCTGGCTCAATCACTGTAGTTGGTCCGCCTCTTTCCCTTCTCTGTTTACTTGTTCACTGACCACGAAAGCAGTTCGAGTGCGACCACCAACAGCATGGGAGGCTGCTCGCCTTCCTGAACCATGTTACGATTCAAGCTTTCGCGGAGATGGTGCTCTATCTGCACCGCGGTCAGCTGCCAATACAGCACCACTCAGAGATGTAGTCCAGATTGTGGATGATCGTATTCTAACCTTCGACCCTGACGAGAAAGACAAAGCAAAGGCGTTCGTTGAGCGAGGGT
The DNA here is from genome assembly GCA_003987895.1 of Neonothopanus nambi. NCBI lineage: Eukaryota > Fungi > Basidiomycota > Agaricomycetes > Agaricales > Omphalotaceae > Neonothopanus > Neonothopanus nambi. The sequence continues at coordinate 4,164 of RCHF01004497.1, read as the reverse complement.
TTATGCCACCCGGTACCAAACGGTACAAGGATAGGCGGTTTATGTTTGATAAGGTGTTCAACCATGAAGCACATCAGCACGATGTATACCAGGCAACAGCACAGCCGCTATTGCAGGGCTTACTGGACGGGTACAATGCCACTGTTTTTGCTTATGGTGTGAGTATCTTTCAACTGGATGCGAAGCTTTCTTTAATACTTCTTTAGGCTACTGGCTGTGGCAAAACTCATACTATAAGCGGGTCAGAGTCTGACCCCGGCGTCATTTACTTGACGATGTCGGATCTCTTTCAGCGTATCGAGGACCGCAAGGATGACTGGAACATCGAGGTTGTGGTCACCTTTCTCGAGATATACAATGAAGAAATTCGCGATCTCCTTGCGGAACCCGGAACACATGCACCCAGGGGAGGCCTGTCAATACGCGAGGATAAGACAGTGAAGGTAGTAGGCCTGACGGAACTTACACCGAAATCAGCAGAAGAAGTCAAACAGATTGTTTTGCTGGGAAACACCCGAAGGACTCAGAGTCCGACACATGCCAACGAGACAAGCTCGAGGTCGCATGCTGTTCTACAGGTTCATGTGACCCAATCCCCGCGCACTGCTTCCTTGTCTGAACAAAGGACCATGGGCACCCTCTCTATCATCGATCTTGCTGGCAGCGAGCGTGCGGCTGCTACCACCAACATGGGTCAGCGTATGGTGGAGGGCGCCAATATCAACAAATCTCTGCTCGCCTTGGGAAATTGCATCAATGCTCTCTGCGAGAGCGGAGGGGCAATCCGTCATGTTCCGTATCGCAACAGCAAACTCACTCGCCTTCTGAAATTCTCCCTTGGTGGTAACTGCAAAACTGTTATGATTGTCTGCGTAGCCCCCACATCCAACCATTTCGACGATACTCATAACACGCTCATCTACGCCGAGCGAGCCACCAAGATCAAGACGAAAGTGGTGACTAGGAACGTCGTCAACGTGGATCGCCACGTCGGACGTTATGTCGAAGCTATCAATAGACTTAACGCTGAGATTGTTGAACTAAAGAATAAACTAGCGGGGAAGAATAATACCGAGAATGAAACCGTCCGGCGGAAGAAAGCAGAAGCGAGTGCGGAGGTTGAGAGGGCGAGGAATGACTTGAAAATTAAGGCCGACCAGACCAAGAGTTGCATTGTTGATGGCGCAGCATGTTCAGGCAAACTGTCGGTAGCTATGGCGAAGCTCACCGTCATTCGCAAGCGTCTGGCGGAAATAGACTCCCTTGCTTCGTCGAGTTTGTCGCCTTTGTCTGCAGACCTTGAAGCGGAGCGTGCTTTGTTGAATGCATTGGCTGGCCCAGAGGAGCAAGCGTTGAAATCGGACTCAGTTTTCAACACCAGACTCCGGCGTTCATCCAATGCTAACGCGATGTTTGATGCTACTATGCGCGCGGTGTCGGAAAGGAAGTCCGAAAAGTTGGACGAAGTTAGTGTGGAGAACGTGAAACTAGATGCTAAGTACCGAAGGGCAGAGATGGAACAAGCCAAAGCGGAGGAAGAGCGGGATGTGATGAAAGGCGCTGTGGAAGATGTGGCCCAAGTGATGGTGAGCCTCGTTGGGATGCTCGGAAGATGTACTGTTGTGGTTGGGGAGGCATCTAGAGTACTTCAGACCTCGCCAGACAGCGACACACCGTCCAATTCGAGCAGTGTGGCTACTATGCTAGCGAGCCTGAGGCAGAAGAATGACGACCTTTTCATGAAACTCGTCGGACACTCGACAGAAGGTTACAAGATGGAAGAGCAAGGAAGTTCCCTTGCTCTGAATGGCTTCCAAGGTTATGAACCTTCGTTTACCCGGAGGGTCAGCTCTGGGCCTTCCGTACTCCAGACACATTCTTCGAAGCTTAGCTCTAGGAGATCATTAGTGCATGATTCAACATCTATGTCTGTTTCTCCCAGACGGCACGCACGCAAATCATTGCGTTCCAGTTTGGCTGCTCAACCGTATAGAAGAGTTTCAGATAAAGAGAAGAAGGGGCTCAGGACCGTGAAGAACGTTCAGTGGAGGGATGAGGCAGGTCAAGGTGCCTTAGATGATGGAGGCAGCCCAGGGCTCGCCCCGCCAGTCACTGTGGCTGTTACACCTGCTAGTCCCATGAACGACAACTCTTCTAGTATTTCATCTTTCTCCAGTTCCAGAACAACCTCTCAGCGAAGCATGTCGCTCGGTGCGGGCTCCGAAAGTGAATGGGAAGACGAGAAGACGGACGACAGCGTCAGTATTAACCTTTCCATGTCGTTACCTGCTTCGACCCGTGACCGATCTTATGGCTCCTTGGGAAAGCGATCTAGGCCGAGTCGTTTAGATCCTAGCTTCCTCAAATCGAAAAATAAGATCYCTGCTCTTGGAAGTCTGGCTGAAGATGATGAAGGTGTGGACGTGAAATCGGAGCGTCGAATTTCTCAGCCTCTCGGTGACCGAAGTCTGAATTCTCTCGAGGATAATCTGGCCGCGGGCAGTGGCATGAGTGCTCCCAATCCCCGTAGTCCCGGTAAAAGGGTACCATCAACCCCTAGATCTGCTTTATTGAAGGGTAGAAGACGCTCGAACCTTGGAGGGGCACGAACTGAGAAGGGGAGACGGCGATCCAGTCTGATCCCACAACTCTCGCCTCCGGACGCTAGTAAACCGAGACGAGTGCTCATTACAAGCCCAGCAAAACGGGCAAAAAGGCTTTCAATAGCGCGAGGACCTGGGGTGTCATCCTTCAAGCTGAAGCCGTCGTCTCTGTCTGTAGCCGACGCCAGCGCGGATATTAGTATGACCAAAGCTTCAAGGCCGACCTGGCGATGAAGGAAGGCGCCTTAAATTATTTGTATTCTCCCCCGAGCGTAGCGCTGGCGCCAATGTACTTACATCCATGCCATCCCCTCTTGGAGCTTATCATCGCACTTTTTCATTTGACCATATCGCTGTAATTTAGAAACCATTATTCGTCAATTTTTGCACTCTTTGATTATGCATTCCCACTCTGTTGTGTATCAAACATCTCTCATTAGTCGCCCGTTTCTGAATCTCAATATATATACCCTCGTTCTGGTTAGTGTAGGAGGTCTGTACATACCTGGACATCATCTATCATGTAGATTCATTTACTAAGTGATAGATACGCTATGAATTGCAGTACTTGCCAGAGCTGGCTTGTCGCCCTGTAGTAAGCTGCATAATTTACAAGGTTCATGAACCAGCAACAGGCACAGGAGTGAATAAGTGGGGAAAAAACCATATATGTATTGCCTATATTACACGCTTGACCTCAAAGAAGGACTGAAAGCAATATTAACAGATGACACTCAGCAAAGGAAGCTTCCTCACCTTGAGATAGTAAACTTGCCATGCCACGACTGCAAATAATACAATTGCTTGTAAAATTGACCACCACTTCACCCGCGAATTTGTTGATTCAGCAGTATTTCGGTGAGTCCTTTCTCGCACGACAATATACTCTTGCTCGTCCTTCACTGCAGTCAAACCAGCAGACAATTGTCGAATTTCGCGTTCAATCGGAGCAACGACATCTGTTAGGCACTTTAGCTTTGACATCCTTTAGAAATGCGCAAGCGTGAACGCATACCGTCTTCTCCAACATAGATGATTCCGTGAACATTGAAGCTAGATGACTGTGATGGGTACTTGCGGGGCGCAAACCATACATGTGGGACACACCTCACTATCTTGTCTGCGATAGCGCTCATTTGGTTTGAGAAACAGTATTCATATCGACCATTTTTCTCAGCAGTGATGGAGAGGGTTCCGGTAGATTGCTTCACCTGCTTTCCTAGAAGTCGACCGTCTGGGTCCGCGAGCTACATTTCGAGTATTACGATATGAACACCTCAACTTGAGAGAAGTAACACTCACCCAGAAATCTATGTCCAGGTGACCACCTCCACCTACTTGATACGTAACAGTCATCTTTGTATTTTGAGTGCTTGAGCAAACGAAATCACCGCTGGACAGMACAACACGCACTTTATCATGCTTGTGAAGGTCTTCAAAGAAACACTCCTTCTTCCCCGCCACAACATCTATCATATGTGCATAGACCACAGACTGAATAGCACAAAAGAGGGCTAACCAGCCAGCAATCAACCGCTGGGTATACGCAGCCATTTTAGAG